>VZTI01002660.1:988952-1034194 GCA_013397865.1 Struthidea cinerea
GGAAGGAAGGAAGGAAGGAAGGAAGGAAGGGGCAATGAACACTGTAAAATGATCAAAATATTACGGTTTACATTGTTTTGCAGGGGATCTGCAACACATACTGATTTTGCAACATTGCCAAAAATTTGATGGGCTATCGCTTGTTGTGACACCAATTCTAGTGAGTAGTGAAACACTGCAGCAAAATTCAATCCTAAGAGCTGCAATATTTTCTTTTCTAAGCCTGATGTTATGAACAAAGTATAGCAACTTAGTAAAAATAGCTTTTTGATAGAAAGGGATAATTGCATGGTTTTCAAGACAGTGAATGTGTTGAGAAAGTGTGCATCTTCCTGAATAAGCTTTAATTATTACATACAACTCCAGGACCTGGGTTGGTTTTTTTTTGGTTTTTTTTTTTGGGGATTGGGGTTTTTTTGTTCGTTTGTTTGGGGTTTTTTTAATAATCTCAACAGTAATATTGAAAGCATCACAAACAGTAAATTCATACATGGTAGAAGAAACATTAGTTTTAGCATAACAAGTAAAAGATAAATGCTAAAAAACCACAAAATGCTTGGCCAAGGTAATAATTTTGAGCTACATCAAAAAAAAGAGTAATTGTGTCCACAAAAGTATGCAGTAAACTAAAGAATTTGCTCCTGAAATTATCCTGTTCTTGGTAGAACTTCATAAATACTTAAATTAGTTTCCTATTGTAATCATAATGGAGTAACAGTTTTTTGGAGTGGTTTAAAGACTATATCATATAATTTCTAAGACTGTATGCATTCATTCGGAAAAAGGACCAGTTATAGGCAAAAATATTCTGCTTTATATCTAAAGGCTCAGCTGTACATCTAGAGACCCTTACATACAAATGTAATGGTACCTTTAAGAACAGACTTGTGGTGTTTTTACCCTAAGCCTTTTCTAGTGTTCTCTCAGGGGCTTCTGCATCAGTAACATCCTCAGAAGACAGAAATTAATGTCAGCACCTCAGCCACCACAGTTTATAACCCAGCATATAAACTCAAACTTACCTTCAGTAATGGCTTCAGCTAGAGCTTTAGGCTGCACTCTGGCCCTGCTGCAGTGTGGACATGTTTTATTGATTCTGCTATGGGAACAGGAACTTAGGAGTGGTTAAAGCTTCACTCATGTTGGTAGGAGTCAGCAAAACTCCCATCAGCACATCAATCTTTCAAATCTGTTGATCAGTGTAGACTAAAATAACAGTTCTCTGAAGCAAGCATTTCCTAGCTTGGCCACAGATGCTTCAGCAGTTTTATGAAGCCTTATTTTAAAACACCAAACCCTGTGAATATGTTCTTCCAGAGCTAAGGAGGTGAGGAAGGGCATTTGCTTTAGAAGGTTTCAGCAGTACAAGAGCAGTGACTTGTCATGAAGGAAACTGCAGCTGTCACCCTGAGAACAATCTCTTTGCCCTTGTGATACTGGGACACAGAAATCATGTTGCTGCATGAAGGGAAACACTGTAAATGGCCTATAAATAGATATTGATAAGAAATAAAGAGAATTTTGGTAACACAAAACATACAAGATGACTAGAATATGTAAAGCTAAGAACAGGGTGATAGGGACACATACCAAAAGTACAGACTTCTTTTGGAAATGCATGAAATTTTTGCTGTGCCCGTAGTATAAATTGGTCAGGGATATTCCAAACACTTTGCTAGAAACCTCAGTTTTGATTTGTAGTCCAGAAAACTTGAAGATGAATCCAGACATTAATGGGCTACTCTATCCCCAGAAAGAGAGCAGTGCATGTCCATATCTGACAGACTGATAAAAATACACTGATTTATAGTAGATGAAGACAAAACCTACTATAAAGAATTTTTATTGTTCTCACATGAAGAGTAAATAATCATAGAAATAACCTGAGATTACAATTCACTGAGAAGTCTTATGATGGACATTTTGCTCTTCTTTCCGATAATATCCAGATTTCAGGCAAATATTGATACCCAGCCACTGAAGGAGTTTTAAAATACCATGCAGAACACCAATTTCTATGAAAAGCTGAAGCAGTCTGAGGCTAAATGAAACACAATGCTCTTGGAAAAGTATCTCTATTTTGCTTCATAAAGTATGTTCCTGGTTCTGATAAGCATCTTTATGCTATTGTAATATGTGATAAATAACAGTAATCAAAATGAGATATTACCTTATATAACAATAAAAAACTAATTGGGTTTACTAACAAGATTATAACTGATCCTATGTATTAATTTTCATTATTACAGAGCTGGTGTTTACTGTGCAATTAATTTTTTTAATCAGTTTTATTCTTTTTTTTTTTCCCTGGGCATGTTAGGCCAGAAACATAAACCATTATAAAACATTTAGGACAAATATCACTTTGGCATTTCATTGCACAGTTATGGCCATTGAAGCTTGTAGTGGTTTGATCCCGGCCATCAACTCAGCACCACACAGCCATTCACTCACTTCCTTCCTGGTAGGATGGGAGAGAGAGTCAGAGGCATGAAAGTAAGAAAACTTGAGATAAAGATACTTTGATAGGTAAAGCAAAAGCCATGTGTGCAAGAAAAGCAAAACAAAGCATTAATTAATTTGCCATGGGACGGCAGGGGGCCATTACACGTAATAGTTACTTGGGAAGATAAACGCCATCACTCTGAATATTCCCCCACCTCCTCCAGCTCTATATGCTGAGCATGATTCCACATGGTCTGGAATATCCCTTGGGTCAGTTGGGGTCAGCTGTCCTGGCTGTGTTCCCTCCCAACTCCTTGTGCACCCCCAGTCCACTTGATGGGGACGTGAGAAACAGAAAAGGCCTTGACTGTGCAAGTGCTGCTCAGCAACAATGAAAACATCCCTGTGTTACCAACACTGTTTCCAGCACAAATCCAAAGCGCAGTCCCATACTAGCTCTGTGAAGAAAGTTTACTCTGCTCCACTCAAAACCAGAACAAGGCTGTAGCACACTTGGTAGAACTATGCCAGGAAAAGAGCAAATATAAACTCTTGGAAAAGTAACAGTTAGCTGTTGACCCTCTCTCTGAGTTCAGCTAATTTGCTGATAACTTGTTCTTAAACTCTGTACCTGCTGAATATAAACCATTGCCTTGTTACAGCTGTGAGATAGACAAATTGCTGCAGAAAACAAAGCAGTTCTGATAAGGGAACTCAGGTGAACCCATGGACAGCTGATTACCTGTGATGGGACTTCTTCCAGTTCGTAGCAGTTTTGGCACGTGGATGAAGTACTGAAGCATGAGAAATGGTTATTCTACAAGCTGGGTGGATATTTCTGCACTAGATACATTATTTAGTGAAATTCATCTTCTCTGCATTGATTAAATTATTTAAAATAACTTGCTTTATATACAAATGTACCTAATCAAATACTGTTCATTAAGTAATGTATTTGAAAAGTAGTAACAAACATTAATTGAAAAATTTGCTAAAGATCATTTTTACAGGTATTTAAGCAGTTTTGGCTCTGCTCATGCAAAAACTGCTCCCTAATGATAGCACCTATATTTATGTGGATTCCAACTGAAATAAATAAGGCTGAGATTATATCTATACTACTGTATAAAACAAGATTCCATCTCCTCTCTTGCACCAATGTAATTACATATGAGATGGACAGTTTTAGTACTACCAAACACACTTAGGCTCCATGACAAGAAAATCACATGCAAACTACCATAGTCCTGAACTATGCTACTTCATTCACCGTGGCCAAGAAGGATTTAGACAAGGAAGAATTGCAATATTGTATACGTGTTCTATATAATGTGTGTGTTAGTGACAGTGAATACCATGTGTGGGTCTACTGAAAGCAGAATTTACTTCAGGATGTAATTTTATTATATTTTTGAATCACCGTTAGGATATAGGACTTTAAGGTGTCAGTAGAAATACATGCTGCTGGAGACAATCAAAGCAGTATCTTTAGGCCTTTGAGTGTGATGCAGGCATCCTAATCTTGTGGGGTTTAGAGCATTCCTTACTGTGTCAGTTATCAAGGCCTCCAAGGAGAAGGAAACCATGGAAGAATGCTTATGACCATGTGGATGAGTATGTGACACAATGGCAAATGAAGCAGTGGAAAAAAACGTGAGTAATCAGTGCTTCTTGAATGTGTTTTACTCTTGCTTTTGTGCCTGGGGGTCCCTCCTGGACAACACTAAATAAATAAATAGAATGCAAAGTTAGGCAAAAGCTTAAACTATAAGGCTGGGCAGAAGGAAGTGTTTATTCACCTGTTTTTTCTTATGTTGTCCTCATTTTCAAAGACTTGATATTTTATGGGGGGATATATTTGACCATTGGACAGCTGTGTGGCACACAGTTAATATGACAGCAACTTGAGTGCAGGACACCAAAAATAATATATTGGGGTTGATTAACTTGGTAGAGATTCAGTGTGTTAACAGAAAGATTAAGAAAATGGACCATTAATCCAGTGACTTCAACACACTCTACAAAGGAGGCTTATATTAATATTTCAATTTTACAAACTGAAAAATGAAACAAAAATATGAGTTAGTTTGACCACCTTATGCTACTATCTGACATTGTAACATCAGATAAAGATTCAAATTCAAGATTCCTAACCCATGATTTTATCAATATTTTTCAAAGGAAAATATTGGAATACAAATTATTGTGGAAATCATAGCTTGGAGAGCAAAGCTCAAATCCCATCCTTGCTTGACCCTTTGCTTGAGAGAAATGAAAATTTCACTTTGCAAAGTAATTGGCCATTTGAAAAAATTACAGGATATTCTGATTTGCCAAATTTCTCCTACTCAAGTTTCTCCATTCTCCATAGATAGTTGAAGTCTTCAGGAAAATCTACTCGCTGCAATTTCTGTGTCCATAGGAAGAGTTTACAGAAAGTTCATGTCAAAAGGTTTTTGATGCAATTAGTTACAATACATTTCAGGCAGGAACCTCTGGTTCAGTATCTTGTTCAGATCAAACAGACTTTATATTTGAATTTGAATCTCTCATCTGCCGGGTGCATACAAACTTTAATAACTCTGCTTTTTAGAATGGGTAGTGTCCTTGCATGGTATAGAAACTATTGAAAAGATCAGAGAAGAGTGACTTCAACATGCTTGTTTTAAACAGGAAAGGTAGTTGAGTTTTCCTGCTAAAATCAGAAAATGTCAAATTCCACAGAGTTCAAAAATTATTTCAGAATAAAGGAAAAGTATCTGCATTCCATAAACCATATAGGAAAAATATCAAAATTCACTAGATGTTTGTTCTTATTGAAAATACCATGCAAACCTCTACTGACATAATGGAGGATTTTTTGACAATACTGACTGCCTACCCAACACCTATAGATTTTCTAGTTTTATCTACATTTGAAAGTAAAAATAGGGACACCTGTTATCCTGGACAGTGGTAAAAGCCACAGAAGAAAACAAATTCTGTGAGTATTCTTCACAGAGATTCACTGCTTCATTGTTTTAAAATTATTTACTTTATTTTCCTCTATTAAGATAAAGACTTTAAAATCACCACCAAACTTAGATAATACTTGAGAAGGAAGAAAACAAGTCTCTCTTGAACTTCTCAACTAACCTGGAGAAGCCTTTGCTGCTATTCCACAATGGCTTTGTTAGCGTGACTCACTGGGAGCCATGACTGATCACTCAATTAACATTTCTTGTTCTTGCAGCTGCACTAGACAGTCCCAGATGTTCCATGAATAAAATAATTGTAGTGTCCCTGAGAGCGTCAATTTTTATTTGTTCATTCTCTTCCTGGATCTGCTGGAGCTCATCCCAACTCTTTTAAAGCTGGTCTGTCCACCTTTTTGCCTGTGGTTTCTGTCCTGTAGGATACCCAAAAACAGAGGTTATAGCCATTCAAAGATTTGTTCATTTCAGGGCCATGCCAGTGAAAGGAGATATATCCTTGAACAGACTTGCAGTCAAGAGACTATTTGCAATTTACATTTCAATAGTGGCCAAACTGTAAAAATCGTTAAGTACTTGATTCCATTAGTTACTCCCTCATCCTTTTCAGGATTTATACCCCTGTACCTGAAGAAGGCAGGGTAGCCCAAATAAATGCACAAAATATCCTCAAGGGTCCTGAGTCTGAGCTGTAGATTTTGTTTCTGTTCTCTGTTTTACTCAATACTCTCTCTTTTGTAACAGAGAAGCTGGAAATAAATTCAATGCAATCCCAGCTACAATATCCTGAAGAAGACTGGTACTAAGTCCTAAACTGTGTTGTTCCAAATAAAACATACTCATCAGAACAGGTTTGTGTCCTGTCATTAATTAACATAATTAATTTTACATTTATGGGAAAATTTTTGTCAGATTTCTATGTCTGACTTGCTGCGAATTCTACAGAGAGCTATTATAGCACGTTGTTTAGACGTTCCCAATATGATGCCATAGATTTTATTTGGCATGTTATTTTCTCTTTCCAAAGAACTTAAAAGAATCAAAACAAGGTAAGACAGCAATAGCTAGGAAATCACTTTACTGAATAATAAAAAGGTTTAAGTGGGACAGAACTCAGAAATTCAGAATATATGAGATGTAAGTAGTCAGGATGAACATGAGAAGGAAAGAAAATGGAAGAATGTCTGAGACCATAATTAAAATAGAAAGCTATTCTTTTAACAGAGTTTTAGAAGAAATTTTAATGTGACCATTTACATAAGGAGGAGCTGTCACTAGTGGTGTAAAAATCTACTAACTGGAAAAAAATAAAGTGCCTATATGATAAGTCTGTAAGATAAGCTTTACTGTTGTTATGTTTGAGGGGGGGTGGAAAGTGTTAGGAAAAGCTTTCCACTTACAGGACTGTTTATTCTCAACTTTGGTTCACTAATTTAAATGTCACAGTTGAAGGTTTTTATCTCTACCTGTGTGAAAAGGGCAAGCAGGCATTTCACTTAATCTTCAGCTTGTTTCTGTGCAATGATTAACCTGGGTAAAACTTTAAATAGTTATTGATCATTCCATTACCTAAGCACCTAATAGAGCAGAGGTTAAGTTTATGGAAAAGTAATGAAGTTTTGCCTAGTTTTATCCTCTAGATTCTGTTCTCCAAATACTTCATCTCAGATCTACAAAATGTGCATGAAGTTCAGTGCAAATTGTGTTCCTGAAGTTGTGATAGATGAAGGTCATGTCTAATATAGCACAATCAAGCTTA
This sequence comes from Struthidea cinerea, assembly GCA_013397865.1. Lineage (NCBI taxonomy): Eukaryota > Metazoa > Chordata > Aves > Passeriformes > Corcoracidae > Struthidea > Struthidea cinerea. Next base: position 996,129 of record VZTI01002660.1, read on the forward strand.
AATTAAGTTAGTGTTAAACTTTATATTAATTTATAATTCCTACAGTTAAGAATTTATAATTACTACAGAGGAATTTAAATTTCACATTAAAATATAGATTTTTTTTTTTTTATATTTCTTGTTAGATTGTCTCCATTTAGCTTTGTTTTGATCAGATATGTGTTTTAGTGAGGCAGATTATGTTTGAAGAGCAAAAACTTAAAGGCTTCTCTGCATCCTGAAACTGTGAGGTTCACAGTTACAGTGTAAGTGTTCACAGACATAGTGTGAGGATATTCCTATCGCTGTAATAGTATTTATTATTCCTAAGTACGCTACTGGGAACTGCTAGTTTCCTTTATGTTAATGAACAAGACCAAGTTTTATAAGCAGACATCTAAGAAAATCTGGAAAATATTAGCTTCTGTTCACTTGGTAGAGATCAAGACAGAATGACTTGCTCATGTTTAATCACATTTATCACAGACATGTAGAGCTAAACAGGATGAGTTCAATTCAGAACCTCCCACCATCTTTCTGCAGTGATCATTTGTTTAATTACAGGTAACAGTGAAAGGGATAAAGCAGTCCTCAGTGTTCCTGACTGCAGAAGACTGTACCTGCTTGCTGGTGTATTTGAGCCAATATAATTCAGTTCTTATACTAGCTCAAATAACAACTGGGTCACTCCACTGCTGAAGAAGAGACCTAGAACATACTAAGATTTAATGTATGATATGTTTTTCCCTGAGAGTAGAGTTGCTAACATGCTAACCTTGTTCAGGAAAATTGAGAAATGACAATCTAGTTAAATAAGATTTGTTTTTCCACTCCTTTTTATAATCAATGTATTCAGAACACTTTCTAAGCTAATATTCTTAGTGTTGGCGTACAGTAATCATGTTTTACATAGGAATAAATATAGCTGAAGCTATTAAGGTCGTTCCTCTATCTCTCTGAAATTCCTATTCAGTAAAACCTGCTTCACTGAGTAAAGATAAAAGAGTAGGGTACTGAGTTTTCATCCTAATTTTAGTAATTACCTTTTACACTACAGAAATAATATCTACAGCACGCAAAGCAGTAGTTTAGATGGGCAGGTTTCAATTTAATGCCTCTTCTTACAAAGTGAGCTTGGGAATTTCCTAAAATCCAAGCCTTTTATACTATCAATGTATATTTCCACAAACCCCTTATATTTTGTTTAGTGTAAGGACGGAGGAATTGACTTAAAGAGATCCAATTCATGTTCTATCCAAGAACTTTAATAAATTTTAATAATACAAAAAAATGTGTATCATTGCATGTATAATTACTTCTACCTTCCATCATTCTATCTCTCTGCATTCTTGTCAAGCCAGGACATCACTGGAAGTACAGAGCTGGCAAGACTGATTTCAGTCTGTGATACATTCCTAAAAGAATTACCAATCCTTGATTTAAAAGAAATCAAAAAGAAATTTCTAACAAGAAAGTTCTAACAAGATTTCATTTAAATCAGTGCTGAGAATTCAGGAATGGCCAAATCAGCATTCAGATTATTCACTCTATTGGGAAGATGTGAGGGGGTGTAGTGGAGGGAGAGAAGAAACCCTCACAATAGTATTCTAGAATATGAAATGTGTGTATTCCAACCTACAGAATATCTGCCATTATATTTGATTTATATGAATCTTAAATTATAGTTCATCTGTTACTGAAGTCATTGTTATCAATGGGCATTCTATCAGTATTATAATTTTGATTAATCCTTCCTCATTGCTTAATTGACCTGCAGGTTTTGCAAAATCCTGCAAAGAAATTCTAACTGCACTTTCCTAAGTGCCATGTGAGCCATGCCAGCATGTAAATATAGCAATGTTACTGTTAAAATTGATGGTACTTATACTTTTAGATATGAAGACTTATGTGCTAAAATACTGAAAATACATTTCCCTTTTAATTTTACCTTGATATGAAGAGAAATACTAATTGTCTAAATATACTTTTATTACTAAGGATAAATTATGAAAAACAAACAAAACTGTTTCCTGTTGTTGCTGGGTTTGGGGGTTTGAGATGGCTTTGGGGTCTTTTCTCAGTTTAAGCCACATATAAATCATATTATGATTATCCTAAATATACTAAATATGAGAAAAAATATTTATGACTATTCAAATGGCTCCTCTATACTAAAAACCCAGGTTTGCTTTCTCCTGCCTGCTGGTTGCATATGCCAGTTATGTCTTGTCTTTCATGCAGTAAACTCCTTGGAGCAGGAATTCTGTTGTCCTCTCCTTTAAGGGGCCTAGCACAAAGAAAATCTTACTTGATTTAGCCTCCACTCTCTCCTGCAGTATGTATTACTTATAGTAGTGTTCAGACATAAGAAAGAGGTAACTAAGGTAATTTTTATTTTACACATGGCTTTGGGAAAGGCATGAAATTCTACAGTTTGTGACAACTCAGCACAGTATTTAGGTGGCATTTATTTCTCATTATAAGAAAGGCGTTGATAAATAAATTGTTAGGGATTTTTGAAAGGATGAAGCAAAACATGTGTGCCAGACAGTCTGACTACTGATCAAGTGAAGGTTATACTGCTGGCACCACCCCAGCAGCCCAGCTCCAATATTTGCTCTTGTAAGCACCAGCTGAGCACTAGATCTATAAAGTGATCTGGGCTTGGTCTTTCTTGCACTACACACTTCTTAGCTTCTAAAAGTCTTCTCCTTTCCTGATATAGGAAAATTATTTAGATTTTCCCCTTCCTTATGGACTTGCATACTAACAAGAGAGTTTTGCTTCTTCCATTGTGGTGTTTTGAAATGGTCTTTTTACTCAGTTCTCATCAATGTGGGAAACCTTTATCAATGAAGCATGTTTCATGCTTCAGTAAGACAACTCCTATGCCTGAAGTACTGAAATGTTTTGCAGAATGAAGATACTAGTTATGAAATTATATTTTTTTCCTTCATCTTTTTGGACTACAAAAGCTGAACTAGTATGGAACATGAAGTCTTTCAACTATCAAATCTCCAGAGGTTTTCTTGTACGAACCATTTCCACATACTTGTTTCACCTGAATTATCAGTAGACCCGAAAGCACTAAATCTTTTGGCGTGTGTCATACATTCACAATAAATTTGCAAAAGATGTGCCATTATCTGTGCATAGAGAAAGAAAGACCTTTTAAAGAGAGTAGTAATATTTTCAACCCTGCGGATTCAGTCAAGAATTAACTTTATATACATGAGTGATGCTACTAACTGATCAACTTGTGTTTATGATCAGATTTCTTTAGAATATTAATTTCTTTAGAATATTAATTTGCCATAGCCCATCCTAATGGGAATTATAAAAATTATCATAAACTCTCAAGAAACTTGGATGCATACAGAAATTATTTTGGACTTAAAACAGAGAGCAAGATTTGCATTTCTGTATCTGTTCACACCCAGAGAACTAACAATTATTCTTCAAAATCATTAGCAGAATACCCAAACCGAGGCAAAAAATTGGTTCCACCTTTGACATTGGTTATCTTATTTTTGGAAAGTCAGCACAGGACTGCTCATTCAATTCAGAACAAAGTCTAGGACAGATGTAATACTTGGCTTAGGGAAAACAGCAAAAGTATATGGCTCAAACATTTATTATTGAATATACATGCAAAGGTAATGATGCAAGAAGCCACACATAATCTTTGTCAATTTATTTGTCTACTAGATGCAAAGAAGCTATATTCTATGATTCTATATTGAAAACCTTTCTTTTCTCAAAGTAATGTCAAACTGCTTCCTGTTCATGGTAAATCTCTGAAAGGCAAAGAAAAAGGGGAGCTGGAAGCCTCTATTTACATATGTCAGCATTGAACTGCGACCTGTGGATCATAGAGTCAGAACTATTTGGGTTGGAAAGGAACTTAAACATCATCTTGTTCCAATCCTGCAGTCATGGGCAGGGACACCTTTGACTAGACCAGGTTGCTCAAACACCATCCCGCCTGGTCAGGAACACTAGCAGAGATGCAGAGCGCACAACTTCTCTGGGCAACCTGTTCCAGTGCCTCACCACCCTCACAGTGAAGAATCTAGTCCTGATATCTAATCTAAACCTCTCCTCTTTCAGCTTGAAGCCATTACTCCTTGTCCTATCACTACATGCCCTTGTAAAAAGTCCTTTTCCAGCTTTCTTGATGCCTCTTTAGATACTGGAAGACTATTATTTCTATCATCAGTCTTTATGGATGCTTGTGGTAACTGAACAGAAGGAATAGGAAAGCTGGATGTGTTCACCCTCTGTCTCAATCCTTCCTACAACACCTACCAAATCACCTGACCAGAGTAATGAATTGGAGGGAGTGCACTCCTATCAGGATTGCAGATGGCAGCAAATCGAGGGGAACTGCCTGAGGTCATGGCTGCCGTCCAGAGGGGCCTTCTGGAGGAATGGGCTCAGAGCAGCCTAATGAATTCAAGGACAAATGCAAATCCCTGTACCTTTTATTTCTAGGAAGAGACCCTTGAAACAGTACAGACAAGGATGGGGGACAGCTTTGTAGAAGAGCCCCTGGAGATCCTGGCAGACATCAAGTTAAGCAGCAGACAAGAGAATGCTCTGGCAGCAAAGGCGGCCAATAGCATCCCAGACTTTTGCGACACAGCCTGTCAATTAGGGAAGTGATTATCTCCATGTGCACAGCACTTGCTGGGCTGTCTTAAGTACTGAGTACCTGTCCAGCTTGGGCCTTCCAATAAGGAAGACACAAATAAACTGGACTGAGTTCAACACATATTATCGGCAGGGCAACGTTTGCCTTGTCAGGAGAGGCTGAGGGAAGCTGAGCTTCTTCCTCCTGCAGCTGGGATGACTTCAGGAGGAGAAGGCAGCAGCCTTCAGCACCTACAGGGAGGGCATCAAGAAAGTGGAGGACAAGGGGCAGGACAAGAGATAACAGGCATTGTCTGAAACAACAAACATATGGCCAGGTATTAGAAAAAACTGTATCATGATGAGGACATGTCCAAGGAGGATATACGACTTCCATGGTTACTGATTTCCAAGGCCAAATTGACTAAACCCTGAGTAATCTGTCTGGCATTGCAGGTCATTCTGCTCTGAGCAGGAGGCTGAACAAGAGATCTCCTGATGTGCCTTTGAACTGACCTGTCCTATGAACGGCCTGATCCAACAGGGCTTACATGGCTGAGAATGTTTTTCAGCAAGGAAAGATTTCGTGGTCTTTGGGAGAAATTGGGGTGTATAGTTTTTGTTGTTTGTGTGTTTGGTTTTTGGGGTTTTTTTGTACAAATCAAACATTTATGTCTCTTTTCTATGGAAAACAGGAGTTTGCTGAGATAGAGCAGAATACTGTGTCCCAGAGTTTTGGCCCTAGCAGGGGGATGACAGGTATTCACGCAAGTCTCTGAACCCCACAGATGGAATGTGCTCCCAAGTCCAAAAGTTCACACACCGATATAGGAAACAGAAAGATATGGAAAACATATTTGTAAACTTGGCTGATGATCTTGGTGCAGTGTGGCACGGTAGCTGCAATTTGAACATCTTTCATGATTAGAAGAGAGATATGCAAGCTGCACATACTGGATTTAGGGAGTCCTGTTGCTGTATCAAATTGCACACCTATCCACAACATAAACATTTTTTTTAATTCTGAGCCATAACTGAACTTCCAATGTATTCACTGAATGCATATTACTTTATTCTTAGTTGTAATAGAAACGGAATTTTGAACAATTCCTTATCAGTTGTGTGATTTTGGCTTTGAAGAAGAATTTTTTTCCCTCTCTATCTTTTTCCTTGTGGGGCAGAGAGTGGCAACAGGTATAAATCAGGCAAGTGACTGCTTTGTCAACAAAATGCATTACAGTACAAACATGTTTCTTATTATACCACTTTGTTTAGATGTTTGTTATAGGGAAAGCTAACGCAGTAACCTATACTAGGCTATTTGTGTGCAACGTGGGCACACAAGCTTAAAGTAAATGTATTTATTGGTTTGATTACATGGGGATATATCATTTCTGCACAGGGAATCAATTAGCTCACAGAATTGGAAGGACATATTTACAATAAACAAAGATGTCAAGTTGTTTATTAATGATATTGTATCTACCTGAAACATACAAAGCAAATTTCTGGAAAGCTGGAAGTGAAGACTGCTTGGGTTTTTTTGTTTGGTTTTTTTTTGCGAGTGCAGCAGCACTGAATTACAAAGAGAAACTGGCTTGCATATACAGAGAAGATAATCAGATGGGTGTATCCTCAAATGCCATCAGCATTGGGTTGTGCATCCTAAATGGTATGATTAAATGATGCCTGTAAGTAAATGAAGCAATATGTAATAGGTTAGCAGAGACATTGTAATGACTGACCTAACAACACTGGTGAAGACGTGAAGGTAAGTCAGAATGCATTTAGAGGTGGCATGCCACCTTATGCTATTATTAACAGACATTAACAAGCTTTATTAGACTTTTTTTCCAGAAGCTACTTTTGAGCTTAAACAAAAATTTGAGTCTGATGCAGAAATTTCTAGGCAAATGTATCATCTGTATTACAAAAGTGGTCATTTTATTTAGTTAGAATAGTCCCTTCTGGCCTGAAAATTCGCAACTTGACAAATGCATTGTAATTACCATAATGACTTGCTTGAGGTATATATGGTAGTACAAAGCCAGGCTACGTGTAAGCACGCAGATAGGTGATGACCATAATGGTGTGTTACCTTCACAAATTACTGGGTCTGGACATCACTCTGTTGTGGCATAATAACAAAGGGCAATTTTTGAGCTGTGAGGCAAGTGCTTCTAATCCAGTCAGGTTCTTATCATTTGAACCTAAAGGTGTGGTGTTCATCCGCAACTTCTAATGAAATCAGGGGATGCAGATACTTAGCAGACATGAAAATCATGCTCATAAAAATTGGTAGGTATTTATTTCCAGAGATAAAGTTGAATGACAATCTCATAATTAAATTAAGAAGACCATCCAGTGTAGGTCTGGTTTACGGTACATATAAAATTTAATGGAACATTAAGCAATGGACCTATTTTATTTAGTTCTGCTAGTATCTTTTACAAAGAACTTGTGATTTTGAAGGCATTTATGGCTAAGCAAACGGAGCGTAGACAGCATGCAGACTTTAGCTACTAGATTATTCTAATGGCCTCATGCACTGGGTTAAAAAGACAAGCTTGTATTTCATTGCAGTTTGTTCTCAGGTAAGTTGATCAGATATACATTTTCTTATTCTCAGATAGAAATACTCTGTGTGGTCTTAATTACTGAAGTAAACTGTACTGAGAGCTAATCAGGTGAGACTAGTCTAGGCCAATGTAATGCTGCTTTTCCAGGCCTTTTGGAAAACATCTGATATCTTGTGAAATATTTAAACAGATTAATTAAATAAAACACAGGTTTAACTTTGTTAAAACAGGAGCATCCTTTCTTTAAGGAGTTGTTTGCAGTGGATGTTAGAATCATCACTGCCATTTTATTTTAATATTTGAAATACGCTTTTTGAAACATGATTTCATATTTTTAACAGTTTAACAGTGTTAAAAATGTTGTTTGCCTGAGAACGTGTCTGAAGTAAACATGGCTCAAGAAGCAATGAACACATTTATTTATGCTAGTTTACAGAATTTTCACTGTACTGAAACTTATATAATCTGAATGGCTTTTACTGCTTGTCTGTAATTTCTATTATTTATTGCAGTTAGTAACACACTTTCTTATATCATCCTGTTCTTCAGTTTGACCTGTGGATTGAAGTTTTCCCAGTTGTAGAAAAAAAAAGCAACAGGGTTGTACTTGCCTGATGCTTTTCAGGCAGTTGATGTGGGCATGGGGGCAGAGGGTAAGAAGGAAAATGTTCTGACTGAGCAGAATATTTAAGCAGTTGCTTGAAGTTAATTCCCATTTTAAGTGGCTTATCCAGAAGTTATTAGCTTAAGTATATGATTCAAGATAAGCTTTTACATGTACGATGAACTGAATCAGTGTTTTGAGTACTTGGAGCTGAATTTGTCAATACACCGTATAGACATAACAATGTATTTTTGCAAGATACACTTATTAAATGAGATTAGCTGAATTGTAAGTAAATGGTACTCTATATTGCCACATCAAATATGAAAAGATAGAGCCATAAATAAGTCACAGAGCAATATAATGTTCCTGAAAAGGACTGAATTTTATAATGTGCTTCTTGAGCTCTCCATTTGGGAAAGCAACTCAATTTCCTATTAAAAAGTAGTTCATTTTCCCTGTAGGGAAAGTACCTGGTAGGTACCCAGGTAGGGAGGACAAGTATCATCCCTAAAGGAAATAATTTTAAGCATAATAATGCAATCTGGTCCACAACTATGAAGTCCATTTGGCCTTAACTTTTTGGGAACTGAAGAATAGTTTTGAAAGGCCGTGATTGAGTAACAGTGATTAAAGTCTTATTTGTTTTTTAATTAGTAGCCATAATTCTATCCTTTAGACTGGATTCTCACACTATTACAGATTCATGGGGTGTTGCGCTAATGAAATCAGAGGATTTATTCTTCACTTACACAATGAGGGAAGAATTAAGTCCTGTGGTATAACACATACCTTAAATTTAATATTTTCTTTTTGCTTTTGAATGCTTGAATATATTACCGCTTCATTCTCTTTCTTCTTCAGCACATAGTTCCTGTAAGCATAACAGAAATGTTCTTCCTTCAGGATTACATCAGAAACACTATCATAGCAGGAGACCAAGGAATTTTGCAAGCATAGAGAATATGAATGAGTTGATAAACCTTTTATACTTTCAAGTAAGATTAAATGGGTACCCCATTGTTTCACAGGTTGCTAATATCATGCTACAGTCTTGATCAGAAAGGCATGAGAAGCACTTATTGATTTTTCCTGCAGGACTGTAATTACTACCAGTCTGCTTTTTGTATCCTACAGGATGTTGTGGTAATGATTTCATTGCACACAGCCCATTCATTTCTAATGACTTCTTAATTTGAAATTTGAACGTTTTCCACTAAATTCTTTCTTTTTTTTACATACTCATAGAATAACATGCAATATAAAGAAAATGAATACGTATTTCAACTCATTATTTTTCTGTTTTCATAACGTTGCTAAGTGGAAGCAATCACACAATATTTTCTTACAAAAAAAAAAATAGGTCAGTACTCATCTCTGCAAATCTGATACAATCTTGTAGTTATTTAAGACTGGATGGCTGAAAGTGATCTTACATGGGGTGCTAATCTTCTGCTACATAATAGTATGTGAAAATGTGCTCCAGACTGTGAACTTGTGTCTCCCTTAACAGATGTCCCACTGAATTCTGTCACATTTAGTATCTCAAGGACATATTGTCAGCTTTTCTCAGGGAAAACAATATCCTGCTCTGTGAGCTGTCCTCTTCATATCTGTAGTACTGCTACTGAATAAAGTAGTAGGTGAATATAGCAGTGAGAACCCTTTATGTCCAATGATCATAATTTATTTCTGCGCTAAGAATTTTAAAAATAACATAAGGTGTCATTTTTTTTACCCTAGGTGTTAGTGCATCTGCATTCCAAACCAAATAATAAGTGTTAGTATAACCATAGCAAAATGCTGATTGAAAGATGCGCTTTCACTGCATCTGAGCAAATCACTGCACAGGGTCCCCCATAACATATCTAAAACAAGAAAAGAAAAATTACAATTCTATAATGCAACTAATTCCTCATATCACAGACAATACCATTAATAGATTTATCTGAACTTGGCTGCTTGGCCCGAAGACTGAAGTTAAGATGATGAAAAGTAATGTTCACCTTGACTAGGAAAATCTAAGTAAGACTAAACTTTGTCCTTTTTGTGCTGAGACTCTATTTTTCTCTCCTGTTCCAGTTTGTGTACAATAAGTGAAATGGGTTAAATCGGACGAAAAAATCTCGGGTTTTTTGATCACAGTCAAGTACGTGGGTTATAATTTTTCACAGGATTTGTATAGCATAAATAGCTACTCCAAAGGTTACTTCAGAGCATTTTGGTCAGCCTTCTGGTCCAGTTAATGCTAGGAGAAGTCTATCTTCCCACAAGGTCATAGGTGACCTGCTAGCTGACTTAGGCATCTAAGCCAAAGGCATAAAGTTATACAAACATAAATATTCCCCCATACCAGTTCAGCCACTTGCATGATCCATTAATTCTACTCTGAACATATGGGGACAGAATAGAAATTTGGTGTAGTGTTAGCTACTGTCATAAAATCTGCACTGTCTTATTCATCACACTCCTGTTCTTTCTAGTTTTGTCTAGTCTATTCCACTCCATTCTATTAGGATTATGTTTATTTTAGTTAGTATACATATTAATATAATCAAAGCATAACTTATATACTTTTACATATAAATACTTAGAACCATATATTATATAGTTACTTATATTCTTATGTGTTGCAATATATTCTGCATACACACACACGTCCCCCTAATAAATATTTTGGGTTTGATGTGCCAACCTTTGAGGACACATCTGTAGAATTAGATTTCAGTTTTCTAATTTTATCCCTCCTTCCACTGAGAAGTTTTTTTACAGGAGAATGGAGAGGTAGAAAAAACACTGTGACTTCAAAATGAAAAGCGTCTTTTTCTGCTTATTATCACCTCATATAACACAGAAAACTTTATAAACAGAAAATATATACCGTATATTCCCTTAAAGGTTAAGTCTTTGATGGATAAGGAAGAGAAACAGAAACAGGGGAAGAGAAATTATATCATATGTATGAAATGCACGACTCCTTTTAAACTGCGTGTATTAAGACCAGATGAGAAAGTAGAAGGCAGCATCCAATTGAGAAATGAATCAGGGAACAGCAAAGTGAAATGATTATATTGCAATAAACAAAGAACAGAGATAGGAAGTGAATGAAGCATCAATGAAAATAATGCTAAGGTAAATAGATGCCCCATTACTGAGGAGTCTTACAGATGTAATCTCTCAAGACGACATCCTCCAGAGAAATCTTGCCTCCAGTAATAACAGCCAGGCAGTTCTTAGCAGAACTGTTTGGATTAGAACCCCCTTCTTTGTCAAGGCCTTAAAGTTTTCCCAGTTTTCTTTGTGTGGTAAAGCAGTTGTGGAAAGGATATATGATAGACAGACCTTTTTTTATTTCCAGGACACAAGGTATTAAGGAGATCTGTGTGTTCTGTGGCTGACATACAGAAAGGGGAGACATAAAAGTGTAAGGAAGACATTTCTGTCAAATGTTCAAGCAGTAGAAGGGTCCTTTATGCCAGTATAAGGGCAATAGGCCAGGCAAAGAAAATGGGAAAAGATATGCCAAATTATTGGTTGGCTAAAGGGACAGCTGTTAAATATCTGAGGGAGAGCTAATGACCAAGAAAGCTGCTTAGCACAGAGCACAGATGCTTTTTCTGAAATTTCTGAAGAATGTGTTAGCCTGAATGCTAATTGTGAGCAACCTGTTTTACTGGAGTGGTCTTGTAAATGCTTTGTAAACAAATATACTCCCCTGAAAAGTGAGTCTTGGCAACACAACAGGTGATACACCAAGATATTAATTCTTAGCATGTTTGGTCCATCAGACTGTAAATGTTGAGAAAGAGGATCTAGAGTATTCTTAGCCGTAGACTGCCAAGCTGCCCCTCAAAGAACAACTCTTACAAAAATGCTTGAAAGAATCAAAACAAGAAAAAACTTGTCACCATTATAAATGAAGACTAGGTTGCACTAACATATCTTTTGAAATATTTCTCTTTTGTTTCTTACATATGGCACAGACTCCAAAGGATGTCCTAATATTCAATTACTCCTAATATTCAGTTCTTTAAAGGCAGGAATTGAAGGGCTGCAAAAAGAAATAAATCATTTTTAAAGGAAGTAAACATCAAATTCTGAGCAATATTATCTCCAACACAGATTTCATTTCTCCAGTTTCACTTCTTCCTCAGGAAAATTACCACAGAATTTCTTAGTTGTTTAATTAAGAAATGTAATAAAGAAGAAAATGACCCAGTATGCTTTATTAATCTAAAAATTGTTTTTAAAATATTTCTCTTTCCAAAGTTCTGTGGTGCAAGAAGAGAAAAAGCATCAGGTCTGGGTTTTAGAAATAACATCCAGTGTGTGCAGACTTTAATTTATATTTTATAGGTCAATCTCAAAGCTAAGCTATGTTGACAACATTCTGCTTCAAGGAAAGGTGGATTTTTTTGCAAATGATACGACCTTCTTCAGTTCCAGACTCACAAACTGTGATCTAACAACAATAATGATCTCTGGAAAGCAGAAAGTTGTTGATACTGGCTTCTTGAAAATTTCATATGGCCTCAGGCTTTGCCTTGAGGTTAAGCCCTTGGGTGAGATAAAATCACTCACAATCACTTCCTTTTCCTTCAACCCTCCTGGTCAAAGCCATGTTTCAGTATGATGTTTATCAATTTATGCTTTGGATTTGCAAGAGACAGATCTATAATTTTAATGAGATTCAAAACTTGTTCTGTTCTCAGACGTGAACTTTGAACTCTTGATATGAACTTCAGACCTACGAATGCACCTCTGAATGGTCTTCATGCGTAGTGGTCCTATGCAACTGGACAGGGACCACTTGGATGAAAGAAACTAATCACATGCATAAGTGTTTTTAGAACTGAGCTAATGTGAGCTATTGCTTCTAAGAGCAAGTACCTCTTGGTAAACCTTCCACATGCAAAAGTAGAGATTTTAACATTCCCTTATAGTTTCAAGATATTAACAAGGCAACTCAGAAAGACACTCCAGTCACACACTACATTTCAGCAGAACTTAACTCTGCATTGCAGTGCCTAGTGCTTCTGGGACTGCTTGCAAAATATTTACCAGGCTTATTAGAGACATAACAAGGGATATCCACAATGCTCTGAGCAGACATGAACTCACATCGTGTTCATGCAAGCTAATACCTGTGTAAGTGCTGACAGTGCAATGCTACATCTGCTAACGAACCCTTCCGAGAGGCACGGCTCCAGACTGGTGCTGTTTGAATGTGGCTTTTGAACCAGGGCCAGCCTGATTGGAGACCAAGCACAAATACACATTATAGATATGGCCCTAAAGGTACTATGGGGCATATCCAGGCATTTTGCCAACACTCTATACCAATGGCAAGTGCAACAGACCACCAGGACTTCACTTATCCTTCCAGACCTGCTGTGCCTTCTCCCCACCCCTCCCTGGTTCACTGATACTCTAGGTAGGAATGCGGAGGCAAAGATTCAAAAGATATACCTATGAAGGGAATTCCCCTTTACCAGGAAACTTTCTTTCACTAAGCACCTCTCTATGACGGGTATTCTACAATGAAGGTTAAGCTGAAGTTTGACACATACTTCAGAGACTTGCTGAACTCGAGGTTTTTGTGGAGAAAGGAGAACTAAGATGTTCATACTGCTCTTCTGCTTAATTAGAAAGGAAATTGTTGGCATGCATCAAAAAGTCAGTATATTAAGAATATTGCATACTGTTCCTGCTCCCATTCAATCAAAACTAACTAAAACTCAGCTAGCACTAACCACCTAAACACTAAAAATTAGTATCTGAGCTCCTCACAGAAGTTCCCTTTTGCAACCACAGGATAAAATAAGCTCCTGCACAGTGGAATGACTTTAATCATAAAATATGCAACTATGAAATATGTACTGATTCTCCATTGAGAAGTCTCCACTCTGAAGTGTCAATATGATTAGACAGGCTAATATTGAGTTACACAGCTAGCTGTTAAAAACTGAATTATGGCAGACGCGCTGGTGTCGGCTCCTACATAAAAAGTGTGAAAAGGAGGCAAGGGCTTCCAGCCGTGAGCCTCCTGGAACAGACCTTCTCAGCTGAGCTCTCTGCATGGTGTCAGCCCCGTGACAACACAGTAAAAGTCAAGATGAGATCACAGTAAAGTCAAAAAGTCTGACACTGGAAACCTGCACAGTGGTATGTGTGTTAGTCTCTGCAAAGGAATGTGGGAGCCTGACTTTTTTCCTTGGGATGCCATTGACTTGGAAAAGTCTTGCATCAAAGTACTGAAGATGTGAAGAACGTTTGGGCTTGAATCGGAGTTTATCCTTCTCCATGTAGCTTTTTGTTGAGCAGCTAAAGCTGTCTGTATTCCCATCAATCATCTCAGATGTATTCTCTACCTAAACAGGAAACATTTAGCAGCTGCTGCCACTACTGATGACCTCTTTTAAATAATGCTAAGCAACAATATTAACATTATAATGTTCTATATATATTCTTTTCCTAGGACACTTTTTTGCCACATAAGACCAGGGATTAATATTATTTTCTTTAGTATAAGGAAATGTGAAAAATTATTGTTTCATAATAAAATTGAACTGTTTTCTAATAAACACACCTTTTCCTTTTTTTGTTTTAAAGATGACTTCCCATCTGCAGGTTATCAATCTCTGTGTTTTTCTTTTTTATATTAATTTCATGGTTTATTTCACTTAACAACTATTTATCTTCTATTAACCACTACAGGCTGAGTCCTTGACAAAATGAGGCATTTCAACAACAATCTTGACCCCCTTGTGAAACAAGGTTTCTCTCAGTATGACGCAAATCTTGGCCTCTTCATCAGCACTTGTAAAACAGTTGACTCATACACCTGACTCTTCCCATACCTGTTCCTCATAAGATCACAAGTTTCATTCTCCCAAATAAAGGTCAAGGCAAAACAAAACAAAACACAAGTCCTAACACTCCAGTAAAAAGACAGACTGCAAAGAGCAGTGTGCAGCCTGGAGCTTCTCTGCTTTCTCTGCATAGCTGATGTACTCCATTTTCATTCAGTTTACTTCACAGAATTACAGAATATTCTGAGTTCTGAAGTATCATCAAGTCCAACTCTTAAGTGAATGGCCCATACAGGGATTGAACCCACAATCTTGGCAACCCTCTTCTAACCAGCTGAGCTAATCTTGAAGATATTTTTCAGACTGGTTGCTTTGTGGAAGCATTGCTAACACTTAAACTGATTTCAAGAATTCTGCCATAGAGAACCTAAGTTTTTGGTGAAAATATTTCTGCCATCACTTCTTCATCTTTTCACAAGTATATAACATGCTCTGGAGTGCATTCAGATTGCCTACATGGGGCCAAGCCTGTGGCCATAAAGAAAAAGATAATATCAAAAAGTGATATCACTTTCCACGGGCACCTGGGAAATTCACCTGTATTCAAGGCAATTCCTTCCTTTTTTCCCATTTGTTTTCCCTGTTCAGGCTAGCAGAATTCCCTCATGTAACCTCAGGTTGATTTCAGTATTTTATTTTCAGGGTGGAGCACTACCATAATTATTTTCAGTAAACTGCTGCAGAGTGAGATTGTGAAAGAGAGGCTGAGAGTACTCAGCTGTGTAATTCTGGCACAATGAGCAGTTTCAAGGGATCAAAATCTTTGCTATGATTTAGGATGAGTCACTTTGGGAACTATCCCAATTTACATAGAAATATTTCTTTCCCCCTCTACCAATATTAGTTTTCTAATTGCTGGATACTGCCCATTGAAGTTCAGGGTCTTGCCTGTAAATCACACGGAAGGCAGCTCAAGAAGCAGGTTCCTGCCCATAACACTTTTCTTTGGGAACAAGAAACATTAATTCCTCCTTATTTCCAGTATATTTGGGATGGTATAAGTTAATGAACTGACTTCCTAAACATCTGGGACTTTGAAGGCTGAACTAATCCAGTATAGCCACAAAATATTGTTACCGTACACAGTGGATAATATGCTGTGAAATATGCCTTAATAGAGATCTACGAAAACAAGAAAAATTGTTGCGCAGGTATGTTTTCACTTTTTTTTTGCCTCAGTAAAACATCATGAGTTCCCACTACTTGCAAGTTGGGGCAGCGACATATCATCCCAGTAAGTTACTCTGGATCATGGGATACTGTCAAAACAAATAAAAGTCTGACATGTGAACTGGTAGCCTGCAGTAGAATGCAAGCAGAAGACATTAAATGCTAGGAAGAAATTAACATCTCTAGAAAAACAAACAAATAGACCAACAATGACAACAAAACCAACCAACCAACCAACCAAAAAACCCGGAGAAACACAAAGGAAGGGTTTATAGATCAACCATTAAGGAAGTTCATATTACTGGCTGGTATAGTGACTGTCATTTTTGAGAAGCCAAACCACTGCCCTACAAAGAAAACTACTGGGTGTATACATGAATATTATTGAGAATAGTGGAAAAATTAAAATAGCCATTTGATCTAGCAGCTCTCACAGGGAAAGAAAAAAAAAAAAGAAATTACATTGGAACAGATTGTGCTGTCTCAATACACACGAACTTCAAAGCTATTATTTGTGGCACCCGTGCAGCAACGTGCCTAAACTGCTGTTTAACTAATACTAGGAGACATGAATATCATGACTTGGACGTCCTCAGCATTGTGAATTACAAAACCTTTATTTCAAGTATGCTATTAAACAATATTTCATATTCTGAATATTCACTTGCCAGTTACAGTCACTTTCCATCTTGACTCTTTTTGCAAACTAAGTAGCACTTCATCTTATAGGAAGTCTTGTCAAAAGGGGTTTCTACTTATAAGCCACTGTAATTAAGATAAATAAATGTTGGCTTTCCCTAACAGAGAAAATGTTCCACTCCTTGCAGTCCCTTCCTATCTTCTCTTAGAATCACATCCTAATCAAGAGTGCCTATAGTTCAGTACTTCAACTGATTGCAGTCTCAGTATTTAAAACCAGCTCTTCCACCTGCCAGCTTGTTTAGCTGAATGATTTGTTCACATTATTGCACTGCTTGTACTTAACTGTTTTGTGGGGAGTTTGCTGTTGATAACACAAACTTCATATTATCATCTATCACTGTCACTTTCTGAAGCAATTTAAATAAATGAATGTAGCCATGGGTAGGATTGCATCGTGCACCCAGCCTGGTTATAGAGCAGTCAAACTCACTCTGAAAGAAAACCAATAAAGATTTGATTAACTTTTGGTGGCACATGTTCACCTGCATTTCAACTTGAAGTAGAGAAAAAATAGTTGGAAAAGACTAAACCCATGGTCTCCCACATCAACCACCTGCATTTAAAGTTAGATATATAAACTAGTGTTTTCTAGCTCCTGATGGGCAACATTTTCAGAATCACTAAACGGCCTGGGGTTTATATTACTTTAATGTAAGTATTACATTTAATTTTTTTTCAAAAGCACTTCTATTTGTATAAGCTATAGTAGTTGTAAAGGATTTTTTTTATGTTGTTGACAGTGCGTTTTCTTCACTTGCACTGACAAGTAAAATTTTTTTTTTGCAAAAATGTTAAAGTTCCACTTTGTAGTGAAGTACTTTTTCCATATGAAAGTGTGTAAAATCACTTTCTCTTTCATGAAATCCTGCAATCCAGACCTTGTCTGGGTTCTGCAGGCTGCAAAAATTTCTAACATTAGTGACTTTAGATCCCTTTCTTTCTTCTTCATAGAGATATGAAACCTGGATTTGTCTTACAGAAAGTAATCTTGGTTCCTTTCCACATGATCCTCTTGGCTCCAGTGCTCTGCAGATGTACTGCTACAAAGAAGAAGAATGATGAA
Organism: Struthidea cinerea; assembly: GCA_013397865.1. Lineage (NCBI taxonomy): Eukaryota > Metazoa > Chordata > Aves > Passeriformes > Corcoracidae > Struthidea > Struthidea cinerea. Next base: position 1,013,730 of record VZTI01002660.1, read on the forward strand.
CTTTATTCAGGCAATCTGATAGGAAAGAACTGTGATGAAAAGAACATGAAAATTTAAAGGAAAAAAAGAAAAAACAATGAACAGTTCAGACTGCTTACTTTACAAGTCTGCCAGTCTTTGGCCTCTTAAGCTGTTGCCAAAGAGAAGGTGCCATGATGTCTATTAGACCTGGTCACTGCAGGCAGTCTATTTAATTAGCCATGGCAGTGTTTGCATACCTCCTGCCTTCATTCTGTTCCATGTTCCAGATTTCTTAGACAGATATTTCCCATTATGTAGCACAGTCAGGAGTAGCCATGGTCCTTTACAGCAATTCAATAAGAGGTTATCATGGAAAGCCAGGCCAAAAAGGCACTTGAGCAAAAATAGGGTATTAAGCCTTTAACTGCAACTTGCTCAAGTCAGCATGGAAAACTCAATACTTTGTTCCTAATCGAAGACTTTGGAGTTGGGTTTTTTTCCATATAGTTGCAAATTTTGCTAGGGAAAAAATTCTGAATTTATAAACTGTCCTATTGACACTGGTAAAGAGGAAGAGAAAAAAAGTGAGGTATTTATAGGGATTTTTCAAAAAGCAAGTTTAGACTGGAAAGGAAGTAGTCACAATCTTCATCATCTCAAGAAGGCTTGATGCTACCAAAAGAGAGAGGAAAAAAAATGTTGTACACTTCCAGAAAAAAAACCAAACCAAAACAGAACTAAAAATGCACCACTTGCTTACAAATATTTGGAATATACTGTGATCTTTCAGCAATTTTCTCTCATGTGACACATTTCATAAACATTGATTTTTTTTGACATTTCAGTTGCAGAATTGGATTTCCTTCTTCCTTACCCATCTCATGTGCACACACATATAAACGTGCACACACATACACACACATATAGCTGTAGTGAAATGCAATAAACTACCATCGATTTCAGAAAAATCTAGATGAAGTGAGATAAAGCAAAAAATAGTATCTACTGAGGTAGACTTTACCTGTGGTCATTAACAGGGTATTTAAAAAATAAGTACTTGATGAGTATTTCTGCAATAACTACAATAAATTCCTATCCAGAAAAAAATTAGCAAGTCTTTATTCATGTGCTGCAATGCTTTACTGAAACAGTCTTGTGCCTGCTTTTTTAATATTTGCATAGACCTGCATAGTAAAGCCTTGTGTCCCACTGCGTATTCCATTCCCCACTGAGAGTGGTCACAGCTCTTTATGGCCTCTCACATTGCTGACTGAAATCATACACGTTTGCACATCTAAAAGCCTTTGACACGCAGATCAGTTCACAGGCCACTTATTTCATCAGGGTAATTGGTGTTATACAATAAAGCATAGTATAAATATTAGACAAAGGTTGCCCAAATATACAGAGCTTTAATCCACTGAAATGCTAACATGAGGGAAAGCATCAAAAGAAGGCATCCACTGTAGAGAAGGATGAGTGATATTCTCCACTGAGGTGATCAATAAATAAAGAGCATTAAGTGCTGAGCTGCAAGAAATCTAAATTACTAAATGACCAAGGGGCTTGCAGAGATTCCCAGAAGCTGTCTTTCAGGTCCTCACTGACTGGATCATATGCTGTAAGTATTTGTTCTGCTGTTCACAGTGAAGGGCCCATGATTTTCTGGTGAATAATAATGTTTACAACCTCCTGCTAAGGGTTTGCACATTCTGTACCCAGTTTCATTTATTCTGACCTGGGAAATGCTGTGAACTGAGAGGAGAACAATTAAAGCATTAATTGCCAAATCAGTTTAAGTTATCACTTAAAGCTGTTCCAGAGGTCAGGTCTACCAGTGTGCCCTGGCAGTGGTGGAGGCTTAGCAGCACACCAGGCTGTATCAACAGGAGGATAGCCAATGGATGAAGGAAAATGATCATCCCACTTTACCTGGAACGTGTTAGGCTACATCTGGATCCTTGCATCCAGTTTTAGGCCCCCAGGACAACAAGGATGCTGATAAAGCGGAGTGAGTTCAGCATAGGGTGACTGTGATGGGTGGGCTGGAGAAATTGGCTGGTGAGGGGAGGTTGAAGGACCTGCATTTGTCCAGCCTGGGGCAGGGTTGGCTTCAGTCAGACTGGCCAGTACCCATGGACACTGAGGAGATGAAGACAGAACCTGCAGTGGAGACAGTGGAGGATGAGAGAAGGGCATAGACCAAACCAAGAGGGGTTCCAGACAGATATAAGGAGATGTTTTTAACTGCAAGGATAACTAAGCATTGAAACAGGTTGTGTGGAAAGGTCAAGAAATCTCCACCTTTGACAGAGCTGGTAAAGTCCTGAGCAGCCTGATCTACTTTCAGTTTTGCCCCTCTGAAGCAAGAGCACCATAAGGTCCCTTCCAAACTGAATCACTCTGTCACTTGGCAGCCCAAATCAGACAGAGAATACAGTGGGTTAAGTAAGAATGACAGTGCATACAGCAAATGAGAGATGGATGGGCAGAAACAGGCAGTTTGAAAAAAAACCATTATTGCTATGAATGGTGCTTTTATATTCCTTTGCTTATTGTCTTTTTTATTCATTCTGAATGAATGACCACAGCAAATACTTCAATGCTAGTGTGGAGAACTAAAGGTCAGTTATTCTCTTCTTCAAGACAGAGGTTTGGGGGCCTGAGGTGAGGGGGTTCTTTGTAGCAGGAGGTTAATATTGCTCAGAATTATTAATTTGCCAGGATAACTTGCATTTAAATATATTAAAGAAATCCAGTGGAGCCATAGTGTAACACAAAATGAATTCACTTGGTTTTGTTTTAAATAGTTTAACAAAGACAAGATTAAAACCAGGAGAGTTGAGTAAAGATGGAAGACAGGTAGTCACCTGTTATTTTACCTTCCAAGCAAAATCTCTGGTGAGACTCTATACCGTCCAAGTTTTAAATTAACTTCTAGTGTTACACTCTGTGTTACACTCTGTCCTTCTTCTGCATGACTAAAAGATGCAATTTTTTTCTATGGTTTATTTTTCCCTGGTGTATTTCTCACTAGCTCATTCCTTCCTAGTTTTAGTAGGCTTCCTGGTTCATAATTCTTAAGTCATCTGCATTTATAGAAGACCACCATATGAAGCATTACATCCTCTGGTCTTCAAGCTGCAAAGTTCCTCCTCTCACACCCCCAAAGGTAGAAAGGAGGATTTTTTAATTTTTTTCCAAAATAGTATTTAGTGACTATGAATATGATGTGCAGGATGACACGAGGGCTTCAGTGACATTGAATGTATATTAACTTAGAAGTGGCCGAAAAGTCCAGCTTGTCTAGAAGAGGTGGTAAAATTCATCCATTTAGCACACAGGTGGGATCCATGCAAAAGTGGAGTAAACATATCAGAACAAGTTATTTCACATGTTGGTTTTTTGTTCCTAGTTAGATGAAGCCATAATGGTTATTTAGTACCAAATACAAAAACTCTTCTAATTACAATCTGAATCCTCTGGCCAGATCACGAAGCAACAAACAGTACTAAAGTGGCAACAAGGGCGTATGAACGCGTTAAAACAAAGGCGCAAGAAGCATTGCCACCTTAGATGCAACGGCCAAATAACATAAAAATAGACCTGGCAGCAGCATTGCATAAATACCTGCATGGGATACAATTTTAAGCACATAACAATGAAACTCCAGTGTACAGTTTCATAATATGCTAACATTCTGCACCTTCAGCCTGATCAGAAACCTGTGGCAGCACCTCCCAGCTGCTCTTGTTATCTTATTTCAGCTATATTCAAGAAAGCACAGTCAGACTTTGGCTCGGATAAAACAGCCATACCCCGTTTCAGTTTCAGTAGAGAAACAGAGTAGAGTTTGCTCAGGGGAAACTGTTCTCACCTGCTGAGACTGGAATAGAGGAACACTGACAAACAGAACTGGAGGAGGGAAGCACTTGCACAATACTAAAAGCAGGGGAGGTGGGAACCTCACAGGACTATTTTGGCTTTGAAATTTCGTAGTTGTATAAATATGCAGTATATGGTATAAGCTACAACTCAGTTCTGTCTAGGCCATCTGGTAGACAAACCAACAATTTTTGTGAATACTGAATTCAAAGAAAAGTAAGAGAGGTCACATATTTGTTAGGATTTTTTTCTTACATTTAATGAAACAACAGAAGTTACAAAGTATTTAAGTATGAAGGAAACCACACCCACAAGTCATTTTAGTGAGAGCAAAGAGTATTTTGGAGATATTACTGAAAAAGAAATACCAACTTATATTTTCGTATATCAGGGATGCACAGAATATTCACTTGCAAAAGCTAGTGTTGCTTCTCTGATTTGAGACCTGTGCAGTAGGAAGAGAAGTTTTAAATCTGGCATGTTTTGTTGTTAGATTTTTTTCCTTATTCCTTGCAGTGAGTTTTATTGCCAGCTGAGCTCTTCTGTCAGAATCTCTCAGCCCCATTTAGCAGGTTTCTACATGTTTCAGAACTTGAAAGACTCACCCAACATATCATCAGTGTTCCCATCACTGGTCACGTTGACACTGGCTTACTCCCAAATCAAATGTGAATGTCTTTATTCCTTCTCACTTTTTTCAAGATTTCTGTAGAAGAGATTAGTCAGTAAAGTTAAAAAAAAACAACCCTCCAAAAAAACCCCCAACAAATAAAAAGACAACAAAAAAACCATAAACCTGCAAAAAACCCATAAACTTGAAACAAACAAAACAACTACAAAAATCAAAACAAAACCAAAAACAATCCACAAGAAAATGCCAACTATACTTTAAAATAGTACGTAACATACATTATTCCCATCTTAACTATTTAAAGTGCACAAAGGGATAAATATCTAAAAGAAGCAAGTAGGAGATACATCAGAAATAGTACATTGTGGGGTTTTAGGATAACATTTTAAACCAAATAAAGGCATGCAGTTCAGATCACTGGCACTGATTAAATGTATTGGGGTTACTCACCAATGTCTTCTTACTGGCCTCAATTCAGCAAAGCACTACACATGACTAATCAGGAATACAAGCATGGAAACAGGATTTAAACTTTAGAACGACCATATGGGTGCTTACAGCATCTTACTAAATAAGGGCTTGGAGCCTTAGCTAGCAACTTTATTCATGTAGTGTTTTACTCTCGGCTTGCTGGAGATGTCATCCCTTCAGTCTCGTGATTTTTTTTCTCTCTTGTGCTATTGTATTCCACATGGCAGAGTTTCCATTTCCTCCTACATGCCGGGGGAGAATTTGAAGAGAGAAGACAGTCAAGACATATTTAATTTCTATGTTAATATTTGACACGTATAGCAATGTGTTATTTCTTTGTTTATACAAATTGGTTATTTCTCACAGAGTTTGGTACAGTGTTGTGAAGGCCCGTATTTTTTGTGAGTGCCTCAGTACCAAATTTGAGGGCTGGAAGTGAGAAGAATAATGTTGTAGAGCCATAGACTTCTGAGAAAAAAAAAAATTACACTGTATTAAAATGGCATTGTATAGCTGCTTATTGTTTCTAAACAATTTCCAGATGAAATCTGAAGACAGGAAGATGTTTTTCCTAACTGCCAACTCTGCAAACACAATGTAGGAGAGTCAAGCAAGAGTTACGTAACTAATTAAAACCAAATTAATTTAATCAAAACCATTAGACACCCATTACCCTTGCAGCTGCATTATCTTTTCAGTTTACCTTTATCCTCTCCCCGCTTGTTTTGGTTACACGCACCTCTTATTTCTGGTCTGAAAAGAGACCATTTTTTAGGAAAGAAAATGCATCTCTCTGCGCACCAGTATACTACCTGTCTTGATCTAGATCAGGCACAATTGTATTGCAAATAAAAACACCAGTGGAAAAAGACAAATATAAACAATAACATGGGTAACTTGCTATTTTTGGACATTATTCAAGATAACCAATTTGAATGTTGTCAGCCATTCATTCGGTAGAGAAATATTTTCCTAGCGCTTGTGGTCAATCTTAGTTTCTCTCCATACAAAAAGAGAACCTTTTAGGATGACATAAATTTACAACTTGAACAGGTGAATAAAGATATTTTATTCAGCCAAGTAATCAACTTCTGAAATCGGACACCTTCGAAACTGGGTGAGGTTTTTTACAGAGCATTGGGAAACTTCATATTGCTTCAGAACTTTGAAGATTAGTTTTATTGCAATGAAAGCCAGAGGGTTTACAAGTGAACATTAAAAACAGACAACATTTAATATAAAGAATAAATTTTGCAGACACTCTATATAATCTCTACTTTGGGATTATTATTTAATGGCATGAAGTAAAGAAAACTTTGCTTATATTTATATGGTATTCTCTCTTAGAATGGGTGCTCAAGGCAAAATCCTGGCTTGCAATGCAAGGTGTGCCAAGTAGGAAAAAGAACACGGGCGGCTTCTTCCTTTTCCTCATGCACCTGCACAGGTTTGGGGCAGGATGGTGCCACATGTACTGAGAGACTTGAGGAGTGAAGGGGTGGCCCACAGTACCTAAGTGAAATTAAAGATGTGAGTTACTGTACTGTTTGCAGGAAAGGTCCCCTCCCCCTCTCCCTCCCTCCTTCCCTCTGTGAATGCCTTTGGGATTCTGCCCAGGGCTGTGTCTACACCGCACAACAGAGCGACATGATGGAAACCTCAGGCTGGCAGACCTCAGCTAAAAGCACACCAGGACATGCCCAGGTTTGTGGCCCTGGAGACACCATAGGTGCAATAGTTTATGCTGTATCCAGAGCACTAAGTATTGCCAGAAAAACCTTTCCCAAGAAATGGCTAACACTGTCAAAAAGAAATGTCCATGCTAACCCTAGAACTGGAAATGAGGGACTGGAGAACATGGAGCAAGGGTGCCTGCCTTTGCAGTGTACAAACTTGCAAATTGGAAAGAGAATAGTCAACATCTGAGAACTGAGAAGGTCAGATTCTCCTTGTGGCTATGCCACTTCCAGACCCAAGTTTGCCTTCATGCAGTCAGCTCAGAAGTTTTTGCATGATATTCCCAGAAAGAGTCAGGAAACTTTGGAAAGTATGGAGATATATTTGTCAGTGCAAACTCATATGCATGTGGCACTTGGGGATATGTTTTATTTGTGAATTGCAATGCTGCTTTAACGGTACGGCTTGATCAGCTTAGAGGTCTTTTCCAACCTCAATGATTCTATGATTCTATAAAGAACATGTTGTCCATTATTTTAAATACTTACCTCACGAAAATTAAACTTAAAATCTGGATTCATTATGATAAAAAAAAATCATTATGATCAAAACCACCTGGTGTTTGTTCTGTGAAGAACAAACACAATTATTTGACAGAAGGAGCAGCCTGAACTTCTGCTGTATTTATTTAATTTTTTTCTGCAACACGCTTTTGCACAGTTTGAGAGACACAAGCATTAACCCTACTGTGATCACATTTACTGAAATGACTGCTGTGTCTGAGATGTAACACAATTCCTGCTCTCTGTCAGAAAACCTGCATTTTGGAAAATTCTCATATCAAGGTCTGAAAAATGAAAAAAAAATTTGCTAAGTGAAAGCTGAGTCTTATCTGTGTAATAAAGATCTGCATAACAAAGCATTCAGTCATCAGGGAAATTCTGACAAGGTATGGAATTGGTAAAGAAGCATGAATAGCAGAACATCCTTACTCACCTCAAAGCCTACAAGGAATGAGGGAAGATAGGGCCTGCATTTGTCAACAAATTTTTGTAGCTGAAAAGTCAGTGAAAAGCCTCATGGGGCTGTTGGAGCAAGACTCCTGTAAGACCAGTCATACCTCTCATTTGAAAAGAGATTCTGAAAAGACGAAATAGTTTCCTGTTACCCACATTCATTTTAATTTTCATGTTTGTGGAAAATACAGGAAAGATACAAAAAGGATCACAGGGTCTTGCAGCTGTTACGAAAGAAGCTGCTAACTGTTATTGAAATATGACACCAATTGCCATATTCAAGAGAAAAGAAACTGAAAATCACCACATATCACAGATGAAGAACTACCTGCTTTATATCTTCTTAATTTCTTCATGACAAAATGTGGTAACTCTGCTCTTGCAAACAAATTTTTTTTAAAAAAAGGAGGAGGGGAAAGAACATAAGAGAGTACTCATAGTTCTTTCTTTTCATTGGTAGGAGGACAAATCATTTATTTCCCAGAAAGAAATCAGTTCATGTTAATATGACTATACAACTGTACAACTGGTATGAGCAAAACCACAATCTGGCCCTGTAAATCAAGCAGAGATTATTTATTAACCCTATTTGCTTGGAACATTTCTCTTTCAGAGTTCATAACTCCCTTAGCACTCAAGGCACTCTATAAAAATGGGCTTCCCTGTAAGAAGTATACAGAAAATTTGTCTAAAATTGAGGTTTGAAGAACAGAAAATGTCCAAATGGGAAGTTTGAATTTATGAGGTCTTTGTCCAGATTTTATTTGACAATTTCTATACTAGTGAGTAGTAGCAAAACACCAAAGATAGCAAACCGATGTAGTGTTATTCCCTAGGCAGCTCAGAGGGGAGATGCACTCTAACCACAATTATTGTCACTGACACCAATCATAGAGCTCTAAACTAAATCACAGATGAAAATAGGGCCATGTTACTCCTTGTCAAAAGATATTGCTCCCTTTTTTTAGTTTTCATTTTTGTTGTGGAAGCATTGTAAACATCACAATAGCCCAAGCAAAGACACGGAATGGAAGGTTATTGCTCTCAACAACCAATCTCAGCGTAAGAGTGAGAATAACTGGTCAGTGATGTTTCTCCGATTTTTGATATGCCGCCATTCATGCACAATGTTTTATGCTTCCCATATGCTTTACTGTGTCCACATTGATAATACTGTAATGCTCTTTTTTAGAGAGAAAAAAAAGATAAATCTGGGGGAAAAAATCCCTTGTGCAAGAGCAGTGAGACCAACAGATGGAAATGCCATCAGGGCTTATGACTTACTTCATGGATCTCCTCTCTAAACACATAGCCTTCTTATGGAAATAGGAAAAGTGGAACAGAGCAGAAAAATCCCTGCACACATGGAACGGCACTTCCTGATTTCAGCCATCAATTTAGCTTTAGCCGCAAACCAAATAACATCACTTGAGATTAGACTCATGGAATGATATCATACATGACCCATGAAAACAAATTTGATACTGTTTGTGATGGGTATGAAATGACACATTTAATGATTTTTCTACCCCTTTTACCCCACAGTTTCTATTTACTCTCTTGCTGCCCTACTGTATCATGTGTATTATACAATGATAGAAAAATAATTGGAAAAGAGTGTGTCTGTGCATGCTATGTTGGCTGACATTAAGAAGCATATTCCAGTGCAACGGAATCAATGTAATTCTATTAAACTCTTTATGTTCTCAAAGTTTGAAAATGACAAGTCTGTGAGAACTCCATAGTCACTTCTATGCATGTAAATTACAGTTGTTTCTTGGATATTTTTACCTGTTTTAAATATCACAAACTTTCAAAGTTGTTATCTCCCTCTACTACTAGGTCTTCCAGAAAACCATAAGTAGTTTTACTTACATTTGTGGGTATGAAAATTAAACATGATAAATAAATTTGAGATCTTTGCTGCACTATATTTTATAAACCCATATTAATATTTTTTATTATGTGATGGAGCTATTAATTTAATCCAAATCCCCTTGAAGGCCCCAAGCCAAAGTTTAAAATGTTGATGAGAACGTTTCCTGACTATAAGTAAGGATCTTGTTCTCTATGCTCTTTTTGTTGCCAGTTCAGAAAGCTGACAGTAGTTCTTCTCTTTTTAACATTTTAACATGTGTCTACTTTTTTAATATCAGAAAAGAAAAAGAAAACCCCCCAAAAAATCAGGTTTCATTCAATTAAGCCATGAGGAGGAACTTTCATTAAAGCTTAAGGGGCAGAAATGGTTTTCCTCAATATATTAAAAACAATCATTGCCCAAACACCAACATATAGAACATCTAACTTATAAAGTATCTCATTTTTCATCTTATTAAAAACTGTTACAGAGGATGTCTTTCCTCAGAATACCTAACATCAGTTTTTGACTAATTGTGTTTAATATATGAGAGGTCTTTTTCATATCTAGGAGAAGAAACCTTGGAGATAAAGACAAACTTCAACAAACTATATAGAATATACAGATATATAGAATATATTTATATTATGGAAGATTTTTACAATATATACATAGGCCTTTATGCATTTACCTTGATGTGTACACATACACAGACGTATTGGCCTAAGTCTTTAGGCCAATAACCCAAGGTGCGGCTGGACACCTTCTGTCTGGAATTATGACGGCTAAGCAAGTCTCCTAGGATAGGACAAAGAACAGAAACTGTATGGAGCAGAAGGAATACTTATTTGGAAATCATGATGTGGAAATTGACTTGAAGCACACTTAGGACAAATACATCTTCTGAGAAGCTGCAGTGTTCTGGCTTTGTTTAAATGCAAAATTTTGCAGTGTAGTAAAGGTATGGAGAAAGATATTCTTGGTAAGTGCCACCTCTTCACCCTGGGCTGATTTGTCAACAGCCCCCTGCTCACCTCTGATGTGATGGTGGGGTCATTACACAATAACACTGCCTTTGCTCCTGCAAAGGGAACAGACCAGGCCTGCAAACACCTCATTCAGCATGACAGGCATGACAGTTGCCTTGACCAACTCTTCTTAGCATGTGCTACTGGGATATAAGGTACTGCGCATGCCTAAAGGATGTGTTTCTAGGACAGCCTCTGGGTTTCTAGCTGCCTGTGCTTCTCAGGCTTCCTGCACTGGTTATTGTAATCAAGCCACATATTTAATGTGAACCCATTCACCATAATAGCCAGTTTTCAACATTGTTTATATCTCTGGTTTATACAACATTCTACGTCATCATTTACTCAGGCATCATGTGGGAAAAAATGTTTCTTTTTTGTTTTGTTCTTGCTCACTTAATCCTGGTTATAAAGGACTATGATACAGCTCCAAAACTGATGGTGAAGGGGAGGCCAGTAACCTCTCTGAGAAACAGAGGACTGAAGGGGGTTGTCATCACAATCCCAGTGAGATTTCCAAAGGTCTGTTTGTGCTCTTACATTTATTCAAATCAATCTTCAGACACTTAATTAGAGCAGAAAGAATCCGATAGCCTATGCATACTGAAAACAGGAACCAGAAAATTTTAGACCCTTCCATTTATACCAATTTTCATTTACTCCAGCTTCCAGTTTGGAAATTCCTTTGCGCTTATATAAATAAATTTGTCACAATTTTTCAGAGATCGTACCTGAATGAAATGAACCATATAGTGAGGACATGTCTGTTGGCATACCTATGCTACCATTATTCAACTAGGATAGTGATGTTGCTTAGTGCAGTGATTTTTAATGTGCCTAATTTACTTAGCTATGCTGGCATAAATTTAGCATAAAGACTAGGCTTTGCTTTCATTTCTTTCTTCTTTTGTTTTGCTTCATTTAGCTCAAATTTCCTCTTATTTTACCTAAACCAAACTAAAATAAGCCTTATGTATGCTGAAAAGAAAAAAAGTATTTCTACTGGTTTAATTAACCTGTTTCAAAAACAAATGCTAAATTAAACGAGGATATATCTTCGTAAAGTACACACCAGAACATCCAAAAAATAATTACAATAGGGATAACTTTGTAAAATGTGCCATGAACACAGTATAGAAAAACCACTGAGCTTTGAAGAAATGTGGAGAACTCAATTTTGTAGGAGGCTGTTTGTTCTCATTAAGCACATGAAAGAAATCTAAACATTGTAGTAGTGCAGTGAGTCAGGTGTGGAGAGGCGCTGACATTAGACATCAGGACTGCAGGCCATAGAGAGTGTGCTGTCACAGAAAGGATCAGGGAAACAGGACATGCCAGGGGAAGGGCTGATGCTTGACAAACTCATATTCCTTTTCTTGCATATCTATCAGCGGTAGCTCTTGAACTTCTTTTTGCTGAGCTTGCAAAGATATACCCTGTCAGCCCATAACACTGTATCATTATCTGTTTTAAAGACTCATCTCCACTCCCGCTGTTTCCTTCTACAATTCTGGGCTTGCTGCTGTAATTACTGTAACAACTGTCTTTGTCACAAGTGGTTTCTGTAAGTTTGCATAACATTTAGTCAAAATGGGGCTTTGATACTTCTTAGGGTCATTGATATATTACAAGCAAAGAACATAATCAAATATTTATGTGGCTATTCCTTTCCATGTTGAATTTTATTTTATTTTATTTTTAATGAGATCTTTGAGCCTCAATTTATAGCTTTAGTAAGTTCATACCAACATCTTTCTGGGTGGTAGCAGCCTTTTGGCCTCTTGTGGAAGGCAACCAGGGAGAAAGCAGTGTTTCACCCAGAGAACTCTGACTGTGATTGTAGACCAGAGGAGTATGTGAAGAACAGGTTAACTATAAGTATTGACAGAATTAGATAAAAATTCCATTTATGTATCCTCAGATTTTTTTCCATAGTACACATTATTACACCATGGCAAAACAAAGCTCTGCAGTATTGTGGGGCAGTCAAATAATAAGCATCTTGTTCTTGGTTTTTGTTCTTCAAGAATAGTTGTTCAGACCTCTGTCACAGACTGCTCCTTTCATATCTATCCAGTAAAAATATAGGGCTTTTCAAGAGTGTCAGAGATTTAGGAATTTTCTATAAACATTAGGGATTATGTTTCTATAGTAAAATTGCCTATCTCTGTAATTAACAAAACTCATTTAAACCAAATGTGTGCACTTTTGCCTTGCAAAATAAAGTAGTTCTTTAGTTCTTTCTCTACTCGCCAAGTTGGCTGAGATATTTTCCTGAGTTAATGACTTACTTTTGCTATTACAACAACTGAATTGCTTGCCCTTCAACCACCTTGAAGTACACAAACAGCTATTAGCTTGCATTAGTCATTAGCAACACACTGGTTTAGGCCTTTTGTGTTGCACTGAAATAGATATATTGGGACATTATTATGTGCTTTGAATTCTTCTGATTTATGTAATTCTATGGAAACTGGACATAACTCGTCACACCACGTATATTTGGTAATACTTGTCTTTCATGAATTAGTGAGAAAAAAAACAAACAAACAGCTGAACTGTGTCTTCAAACATATGAAAACTCTGCTCTATGCCCACAATATTACTCATACATGCAGCATGCAAAATACCTGTACCATTATTTATGACCTTCAGAAATGCTGATACAACAGCATATATTCAGTGTTGAGTACAAACCCACCCCATTTCGGTTGGACTCTTTTGACTGAAGAACTATAAACACAATGACTATGTACACACTTGATAAGGACACCATTATGCCATTTTTACCAATATATTATTATATCAGCATAAAAACTGCTTTCAACATATACAGAGCACGAGACACACCTACAAAAATGTTGCAAATAGGACTTCTTTCAATGCACAGCTGCCAGCACTGTAGGGTTTGCAGGGTATATGTTCTTGTGGTTCCCTGTCCTCCCCTGTCCTTCCCTGTTCCATGTCATTGATTCAAGAGGTACTGAGGCACAGAGTGTGGCGTAGGTCAGTACCTGAGTGTTAAACACTTATTTTCAAGTACAGATGGGTCCCAGACTGGCTCTCAGACCTTAAAGCAAATGTAGGGAAGGGGCTTTCACTTCTCACAGTTTCCTTCCTTCTTCCTCTAGAGTTTTGAAGTATTTTTTTGATAGTTATAGCTCATTTTCTTTCTGCTATGCTTTTGTTGTCAGAAACATGGAACTGTGTGATGAATACCATTCTTTTTTAGCTCCTTTTAGAGATGGAGTTCATCTCTTGAATATTTGCAGAATACCAATGTCCATCCTATTCATCTTCAGCACTATGAAAAAGATTAACAAACTAAAGAAAAAAGCAAGGAAAATCTGCATATGCTATAGGCACTCACAAACCAGTTACACATAGCTGTCCTGTTATCCTGGTCCAAGAGATGAGGAAATGGGTTTATACCATGAGGTACATCTGAATGAAATACAGATGCAATTTTTTTTGTTGTTCTTGAGAACATTTTCCCCATTTACTTGGTTTACGTACCATTTTCAATTTGTTTTTGTTGTTGTTGTTTGTTTAGCTTAATTAATTTAGGAATGTACAACTGTTAAGAAATCTCTCCACTCACTGAATCCAATCATCTTCTCTGACTCTGAAAGTCAGTTACACTATACATACTGTCAACATTTTTCTTTCATTTTTATCATTTTTATATAATTATTATGATGAAACATTGATTTGGTTTTAGTTTTGGTTCGTTTGTTTGTTTTTTCACTCCCTAGGGTTTATTGTATTATTGTTACTTGCATTCAAGAGTTCAGTAATCTTAAGGTTATTTTGGTGATGCTAAGCAACTGAGAATCTTCATTTCCTACTTTAGGGTAGACTCAAAGTCCCTTAATAATTCTCATAGCAAGATCCAATGTTAATATTTCATGCTCAAATATGTATAACACAAGAAGTGCACAGCTCACTGTTGCCACATATAATTCCTGTGTGAAATGTAAATAATTATTGCCTTCAAATTTCAAAGACCATTGCAGTTGCTTCTTCAGTCTCAGTTCTAAATAGACTGAGGGACAGTGTTTTCTTTGACGATGCTGCTGATTCCTAATTCTGTACAGACTATCACCTCTTTAATATTCCTGTAACCCTTGCACTCTCCTTCTTTTTTTTTTTTTTTAATATTGTGGACCTTCCAGTGACTATTATTTCACTATGTAGTAGTTCTATAATACTTTCGCTGACTAACATTTTGTTCAAGACTTGTATTGCCTTTCTCAGCTGCAAATATTTATTACTATATCTGTAGTGGGTGTGCCCTTGTGCTTCATTATAATTTATTTTATTTTGCTACATCTAGTTAATGCATAACAAATTCATAACATTCTTTTATTGGATAGCAAAATAATGAACAACTAAATTAAAACTAATGCATTTTGACATGTATCAGCGCTTACAAAAGCATTGTTATTGAACTTCAATTATGTTAATTAAAAAGGTATAGCAGCTCCTTCTAGCAGTGGTTATATACCATTATATTTATTGTCATAGCCCTTGTGCTTCTCCATATTCATGTTTAGTATGGTAGAGATAAGAATGCAGGTGACTCTGGCATCTCAGGGGAAGCAAGGTGTTACATAGGTGTGTGTACTTACGTGTAGAGAAGTGCTCATGGTATGAAAAGTATCTCAGAGTTTTACTCAGTCCTTTCTGGATGTAGTCTTTGTTCTCCTTTGTCTTCCATTAAGCAATCCCTCTTATCCCCTTTCTCATCACCAGCAGCATCTTCAGAATGGAAAATCTATGGAAACTTGATCTCCTTTGCCTGTTCCTAATGACCGCCCTCAGCAATGATGTGCTTGCGAAGAACATGTGAAGCCATTTATTTATTGGTTTTTATATATACTTTCAAGGATTGTAAGAAACTGCCTAAATCCTTTCTAATAGAGCATGCAGCCTGTTAAGGTTGATTCAGATCTTAAGTTAGCTTAAGTTCACCAAAAGTTACCTTTGAAGTGTCTAGTCTAGAGAATAGCACTGGGACACTGTGAAAGCCTTCTGACATAAATAGGGAAAACTGGCTTGTTGGAAATCCCATAGAATGGATGTGATAAGCATTGCTAAAATGATTGGAAACAATGGTAACTATAGATGAAACATTTTCGCAGCTCAGTGACTAAACTCAGAAGGGCAGAAGAGAGAGGTGTTTAACTACAATTAAGTTTTTATACTTTTCTTCACCATGAATTGTTATGATAAAATATACTTCCTAAGGAAAAGAAAAATAGTCAGACATTTCTATAAAGGTATCAGGAAAGTATGAGGAACATCTATACATTTTTTTCAATAAGCTGCCAAGGACAAACAAGATGCTTGCTCTACTAGGGGTGGAAGAAGAAATAAATAAATAAATAAACCCTGAGTAAGAAATCCTGATTCTGAAAGTTGGAGAAAAGTGCAATAATCTGACAAAATACCTATTTTTACTTCTGTCTAAGCTAAGGTCACACTAAATAGAGTAGCAATTCTTGAAATTTTTACAGTACATGGAAAGAAATGTTTCACCGCAAGGAAGCATTTTTACTAATGTCATTCCAGCCAAAATAACCCTAAATAAACTAGAGAAATTTTTGGATTCTAGTATCCTTTTTATGATTACTACAGGTTTTCTGAGCCAAAAGCTTGTATGTTTTTGAAGAAATATCTGTTGGTATAATAAAAGACATTATGTGTTCATAAAAGACATATTCGATGGTAACTTGGAAACAATGTGGGTACAATCCTTCTGTTATAACTTGCCTATGAAGGTACTCTTGAAAATCTAGAAGCTTCAGCAGTCTCAGGGGTTCACTGTAAGATAATATTTTAAGAGTCATACATTTATGCTTAAAAATTGGATTCAATATTTCTCCATTAATATTTACCATCAAGTGATTTTTATTAATTTGTTTTTGGTTTAAGTTAGTAAGAAAAAAAAATCAGTCTTTCTGTCACAAAACTATGAAAACTAAGTTCTTCTAGTGTTTTTGTGTTTTGCCATCAGAAGAGATTAATTCCTCTTGTGTATTTTTCTTGCCAAAAAGGAATAATTTTAAGTTTGTTTGTTGCTCTAATTCTTCAAAGTATTTTAGTGTTGGATTGTAGTTCTAAAATGTGCCCTGATCATCCTCCATCTATTTCAGTGTTTATTTATGCTCCTACTTTCTTGACACATGTTTCTGAAACATTTGACTGTGAGAACATCTGTGTTGATAGCATTGGGAAGAGGAAGCTTCTCGTAGCTGAACCACAAGGTCTGCACATTTCTCATGGAAAAATAAAATTAGCAGCTGAAAAGCTCCAGACAATATTATTTGTAGTCTGTTTGCTTCAGTTTATGTTTCAGTGTCTTATAGTTGTGAAAAGGGATAGACTGGCAGTCAATAGAACAGGACCACGGAGATAGTGACACTGCACTCTCCGAAGAGAGTCTCAGCCAAATCCAGTCCAAAGGAATCATCTCTTGTAATAAAGTGTATTTTCCTAATATATTCCAAATTACTAATTCTGGGACTGAATACTATGTCTCCATGAGTTTCTGGATACAGCTATTTGAAACAAGGGGTGTTGGTCCATCAATACCAAAAGTTTTGAAAAGGGTGGAATAAGAAAATATTTGGGGGTTGTTTTTTTTTTTGTTTTGTTTTGTTTTGTTTTTTTAGTTTCAGTGATTTTGAATGGATAAATGAGTAATTTATTTTTCCCATTTGGTATGGTTTTTAAGAATATTTTGAGGACATTTGAAAGCAAACGATTGTTTCAATTTACTGAAATCAAGAATATAGAATTAGATTGATCATCATGTGTCCATTTGGGTGACAAAAAAAAAAAAAAAGAGGTAGAAGAAAAAGTTTACCAAGTTACACATTTGTCAGGAACACGACCAGAGTCCGTGAGCTTACAAGAAATCAAGAAATTTGCTCTAGGTATTCATCTGCTAAGTAAAGGTATTGGGCATTAGGAGTGAGAACTGACTGGGTCAAAATACATTCTTCTTCTTCCCTCAATCAGTTCCCAATAGAATTATTTTGCATTATTTATTCTTAAAATATAGAAAGATTGCAAGGTAATACAAGACTTTTGTTGGTGCAGTTATAGACCATATTTATCTGGTACTATGAATTTATAGTGATGCCAGCTTTGATAAATATTAATTGAGATAGAATGAGGATGTGGATGTCTTTCTTCTTACTCATCTATAGTTATATAAATATCTCAGTGGTTCTGGAAGAAACAATTCACTACATCTCTCTCTCACTGGATGCAGAGGAGAAATCTTCACCATGTGGAAAACATCCCCATAGCATCAGAAAGGAAATTCTCACAGAAAATTTCAACCAGTTCCATATGTTTCCTCATAAGAAAGACTGATTTGTCTCAATGTTTACAAAACCATTTTTCATGTATTTGTAAAATCAGTGTGTGAGTAATATTTCATTGCAGCTGGGACTTATGCTGAGCAAAGTTCGTAAGTAAACCAACAAGTGTTATACTTCATTAGATCAATAGGTACAGATGAAAAGTTTTCACAAGGCTTCAGACATAATTCATGCTTCAAACCCAGAAAAAAAGGCCTGCAGAAGGACTTGTAAAGTCACGGTTTTGCTTTACTTTACTTCTATTATGCTAAGTAGTTTTATACAAAATTATATTTCTATTTATAAGACTTTCTGTGTTTTATCTTTTCATGAGACAATTTGTATTGGTACTTCATAATGAAAATCTACTCTTAATCATTAATTCAGGGAGAAAATAACAATAATTTACATCATGTATTGCTTCTACAGAGTTAAATGCAGTTTAAAGAAATTAATTTTAGTCATTTTGTTTATGAAATTTTCTTTATGATGAAAATTCTTCATTATTCTGCTCAGAAATTAAGCAGAAAAAAAAAAAAAAACCAAACCAAAAAAACCCAGCACCAAAACCCAAACCACATATTAGTATCTTAGTAAATAAATAGAATATTTGTTTATTTCATCTTCTTGTTTATTTCATCTTCTTATTCCAGGGTCTTTTTGGTAACTGCCTATAAAAAAATCTGTCATTTAAGAAAGAAAAAATTTATACAGAAATCTATATTTCATTATCTTAAAATTTTCACTCAATATTTTTGTCTTTTATTTGTACATAGATACCATTTTCTCACTTTCTAGACATAACAAAACTTTGTACATACATTACACAATATTATATATGTTACATTGAACTCTGCACAATGTTAATTTGAAGTATGACGTGTCAAAGTTGTGTACAAACATTTTCATGGGGAATTTTTTCGGTTTCATTCCATTTTCTTAAAGCTGGTATATAACAGTGTGTTACTTGCTGCAGATACAATTAGAACTATACTGAGGTTCTTGCTTATGTGATTATATTTGCAGCACTGACAAAAACAACTGACTTTATACTGGTAACTGGCACACCGGCCCTTACTGGACTTCAAAATTTGAATAATTTTTTTTTAACAATTTTTTAAATATTTAACTCTGGCTAAGAGGAGCCCTGCTCTTCTACCCTGTGTATTTGCATGGGTTTATGGAGTGGGGCTAGGGTGCTCAGTGCCTTACAGCATTGAATCCAAAGATTCTGCAGCAGTCACAGCTCTTTGAGGTTCAAAGAGCCAGGCTCACTTCTAGTACACAATGTATGTGACCAGTGAACAGAAAATTAGGGACAAAAGTATAGCATTTTTGAGAGTGTAGACAGAGCCAACACACTGCAGGCTACTGGTATTCTCTCCAGGCAACCAACAGTCAGCTAAGCTCCAAACATAACCAGGCACACATCCTAACCTGGGCTATGGGATTCAGATCTCAAAATGCACAAAAAAATTCATAATTCTCTTGGAGAAGTCCTTCAAGTGGGGCCCAAACTAAATCCAGTTCCCAAATATCAGTGGTAAGTGAAGCTAAGACAACACTCTGTGTTCCTACAGGAATTGTGTCCAAAAGCCTGATGATCTCTTGCGAGTGGACACTTCCTTTGCAGTGTAAGGGAGCCCATCTCTAGAAATTGTCCACAAGGAAAGCATCTGCCATCTCTGACAATTACTATTATAACACTGAAATAATTGCAACGATGTTGTTCTGCAACAGTCAAAGGTTTTGCTAGTTATGCCTGATATAAAATAGTTCATATATGTGTGCAGCTCTCTTAGGGCCTTATGAAGTGCATTCTTTTGCATTTTGCATTCACACGGATAAAGAAAACTTGTTAATTGCTTCTATTTTAATTGGGCTGTCTCACTGAAGAATACCAAGGGATGGGTTTCTTTCTACAGGAGAAAGCCCAGCAGTAGCACTCACACTGATTTCAAAGCCAGGTGGATGCAGTGACTGTGGTGCTGCTGAACAGCTGCGAGTGTTTAACACCCATCCAGCACCCGTCTGACACACATTCAAATGACTGAACGACTACATGTGGGTCAGTCAATTGGGATAACAGGAATAATGGAATCATTGTAGAATTTCTGTCCCTTGCTTCTTGAATAAGTGTCTTGGTTTAGCCTCTGTCTGTCCCAAGAGGCAAGTGGATTTCTTTGTTATCACTTGTCTATTTCCATGCTGGTGGGGTACTTGTAAAACTCCCTCAATACCGTTCAGAGAATTTAAGTTGCTGATAAACAAATTCCCTAATGCCTTTTGTCATAGCTTTTCAGACAGTGCTTTATGTGATGGAGATAAACAATTAAGAGTAATTCTCAGATATCAGAATATCTCCAAGTTTTTGAAAAGTTACAGCAATTTCTTCAGAGAGTTCTTAATTTCCATATGCAGGGTGTGGTATTGAATTCAGCAATTCTTTTACTGGCCAGGACTGAAGCACCTTCATCCTCTGTAATACTTAAAAAGTACTGTTGTTTTGGGGGTTTTGGGTTTTTTTTTTTTTTTTTTTTTTTTCCCTTTGGTTTTTTTTTTTTT
>VZTI01002660.1:1034225-1077579 GCA_013397865.1 Struthidea cinerea
TTTTTCCCTATGGATCTTCTGTTCTCTTTCTAGATATTTTAATGGTTATTATATCCTTCACATTTTACTGTTTCATCATCTGAGTGCTTCTTCAATGTGATCACAGTGATCATTATATTAGGTAGTGATTTGCATTGGTCTAGGTAGGGAAGAGCAAACAAAGAATTTAGCAGACTTTTCTATTTAGCATCACTCAACGAAGCATAAATACAGTCTTCTCACATGACACATCAAAAGTTCATGACTATACAGGATCTCTTCCTCCTCTCTCCCAGGGTGACAGGTGCCATAAACTGTCACCCAAGTCTTATCAAACACCAGATATATGGTCTTTCTTTGACTATTTATCTTTAGATAGAATTTGGACTTGTTTTTATATTTTTTCTTTTCTTTTTTTCTTGTTGTTGATAAAAAAGTGGAAACCTATAGAGATTTAAATATATCGATATTTCCAAGGGACTATAAATAGAAAATCCATTAGATGTATCTTCAGGCTGGGGAGATAATTTTCTACTGTGAACATTCACTGGTTTTGAAAAATATGTCTAATATAAAAAAAAAAAAAGTGCAGCTTGTGACATTGTAACAAATAAAATTGTTTAAATAGAAGTATGTAAGATGATTTTCATAATGAAGGCACTTGTATTGTTGCCATCGTCACAATTAGTATCTTTCCATTTTGTACAATAAAATTGGAGAAAGAACAGGATGAGCTAGCCCTGTTCAAGTTCCAAAAATATACAGAAACAGAAAATGTAGATCAACTTATTATCATTTTATGAACATAGCTGTCATGTTAAGTCACCACACTTCAAAGTAGTAACTTACCAAAGCATATTATGTCAGAACTTGAAAACTATAATACATTGCTCTTGATATCCTAGACCCCTAAGGCAATATCACAATCTGCAGTTTCTAGCACAGTTATTTACTTTCCAACAAAGTGGTAATAGCAAAAGCTCACAAAGTCTTGTGCTCTTTGGCTTCCTGGAATTTGGCAGGCTGTTCATCCACCTGACACAATTAATCCCAACAACTAGACAATGTAACAACATCAACATATGAACTTTTTCTGAGACCCACTTTATCATATGTTGCATAAAAATATTTTAGGGCTGGACTGAAAGTTCAGTTCATGATTATTTACAATACAGCAAACTTTAGTCTAAACGGAGACTGTGAACAGCTTTGCCATCTGTTGTTTAAAAAAACAGAAAGAAAGAAAAAAGAGAAAAATGAGTTCCATTTGCTTCAAACAGCTATGGGGTGGTCAAGCTAGAAAACTTGGCACAGGAGATGTTTAGAATTGAAAAAAAGTTTACATCTGGTCTCTGGTCACAGATTATTTAACTCATCTGTAGCTGCCTTTGTTATCCCAAGCTTTGAAATCTATTTCTGCAGTTCTTTGGGCTTGCTGCAGCTAGTCCTGGCTACCAAGAGCAGCATTGAGAGGCTGCCCTGGACTGTCCATGGCTGTGGCAGGCAGTCCAGGGCAGGAGTTTCTGTAAGTGCAGCTTCCCCTGCAGACACAGGCTGCCAGAGCTCACCCAGATGCTGAGGCAGACTGCTCTGCTCCCAGGAAACACAGTGGCAGGGAGCAGGACACCTGCATACTAAGTAGGAACCAAGTTCTTAAGTCAAAGTCTCTTTCTTAAGGGCTACATTGGTATTTGTAGGCTGTGGATGGTGTTTGGATTTTCAATAGGAGCAGTTTTGGGCACCAATGACCTAGAAGAAGGTGAGCGTTTGTTGCCACTGTTATTAAAAGTGCTTACCTTGGCTGTGTTAACACAACCAACACCACATCTGGAGAGGTTTCAGTGGTGGCAGAACCCTCTACACACACAGTCACAATTTGGCTTTAGGAAGGTTGATAAGACATAATTTTCTTTTTTACTGGAAGAAATCCCAGGACTGGAAGACATAAGTAGAACCAAGAGAGATATTTTAGACTGTTGACAAAACCTCCTGTGGACTCCTGTCTGAAACAAGCAGTTTGAAAATCTCCATGCAAAAAGTCTTTTACAACTGAATATTTTCACAAATTTTCAGAGATGTGTGTATTGGCGAGTCATATCCTTCACCTGGGGAAAGCCAGTGCTGCTTGTCTTCCACTCTACTATGTTATTATTATACTATCAGGAGAATACGGTGAGCATTGAATATCATAGAAATTCCCTCGAATGCATAAAACACAGACCTTGCAAAATTAAAAAAAAAGATCTCTGGCTACCTTTAAATTTACCTGGCTTTCAACTAACTTAGAGGTGTAAAAAAACTGTACATTCAGTGAGGCAAAATGTGTTTGAGACACTTTCTGAAGACTTGTTAAGTAAATCAACAGGCTCTCTGAACAGACTTTTTCCTCAGGTGATAGGTACAATAAAGGCAAGTCTTCCTTTATCAAATAATTCAAGCATAATATAATAAAAGTTATAACTAAAAGTTTAAACTTTTCATCATATTTTACAGACTTAAGAAAACAAGATACTTATAAAAAAAAGCAAATTATTTGCACCTTTGATCAAGTATTGAATTTTTGCCATATAGAAGTTTCCAGAGATGAAAACTAATTTCCTACCATGAACCTTTTCCATCTCCCCTCCCCTCTTTTTTTTATTCACTTACTGGCCTGCTTGGTTATGGTCTGGACTGAAAATAAAGTCAAATGACGCATGGAGATACAGGCCAACATTTCTACCTCATTTTTTTTTGCAGAAGAATTCTTATGTTTAATTCTGATAAGGTTTGGCAAAGTCTCTCTGTATCTCAGATGAAATAAACTGTCAAATTTATTGAGATTAGACCAAAACTAACAATCCTGGGCAACAAATATAGAAGAGGTTGATGGAGCTTCAAATCCCTACAGTCATGTATTTGTACTGCTATTCCTCGGAAGTTACATCATGCTATCATAGTTCCTTCCCCCCCACAACTTTGTCAGGATACATCTTTGACTGCTGTGTGGATAGTAGAAGTATGTGATTGTGTGACAACCCCATAAATGTGGTGCAATTCCTGCCTAGCTAAAAACCCCACCTTGGTGAAATTCTCTTGTAACTGGTGAATATTGAATTAAATGGATCTACATGGACTTTCATCATGACTTAGTTTAAAACATTTTGATCTTGAAGATGGACTATTCCACATTATCATACATTCATGGGATCATTTAGGTTGGAAAAGACGTTTAAGACCATTGAGTCCAACCACTAACCCAACACTGCTAAGGAAGAACTAAACAGAAACCCTGCAAGAGATTGCCAGTGCAAACAGCAAAGTGCAACAGGCTTTCTGGGGATGTCCAGGCTCTGGAGTAAGTTTATATCCCTATACAGGAATTGCCTCCTTCGCCTTTTGCCCCTCTATGGCAAAACCAGATTTTAGTCTCAGAAAGGGCCTTCAAGTGAAATTCAACTCTCCTATGTGACAAGGAATCTGAAGGCAATGAGTTAAATATTTTTTATATGCAGACTTAACCCATAAATTAAACCAGGCTTGTTTTTTTATATTGTTACTAAAACATATTATTCTGCAATTACTGACTAGCAACACTCTCATCCAATATTTGGTGTTGCTCAAACCTGGAATAAAAATATGTCTCAAACCCAGCTGGGCCAAGGATTTTCTTATTGCACTCTTTTGCTGGATAAGGTCTCTAAATTTTTAAGGTGTTCCACAAACTTTTAAAGACTATCCTGTTTATTTAAAACATTTTATTCTTTTCTTAGATAATTTCTAGATAACCTCACCCTTTTTTAATCCTTTTTGACAGTTTGAGTAGGACTTGAGGGAGATCCTAGCCCCAAATGGAAAATATTTGCTGAAAAATCTGTTGAATAATTAGGAGATGCACAGCATTTTGCTTATCAGCTGGTGTAAGAAGTCATTAATCCTTTACAGTAATTTCAGATATCTGGTGTTAAGTGTAAACTGAAGTATTTGCCCGAACTTCAACCAAAAAAAGTTAAGTGTGGCTTCATTTTAAAACTTGCTGCTCTTTTGGAGTTGTTATATTTGCCTCTACTAAAAAGAGAAAAATTTAAACACCTGGAGTTTTCTTCCTATTTTCATGTGTCTTCTCTAGGAAGAAAAATTCCTCAAATCATTGCATAACCTATGTAGCATCTATTAGATGTAATCACTACCTGCTACAATGCTTTGGCGGCAGCACATTTCTTACCCTTGGGATGAGGGGTCAGCCATTCACACACAGATTGTGAGTAGATTTGCCAACTCTGAACCTCACCCGAGATCTCCAACATATGTTTTATGTTTCCTAGTCAGATTGAGAGTTGTGTTGTTGGACACCTTATATTTTGCTTTCCAACTGGAACAGACAATCACAGGACAAGAGAAGAGATGCCTTAGAATATTATTAACCTCTATCTGTCACTGTCTAGCAAGTGATTGTTCTTAAAACACATCTTTCTCAAACTTTCATCTAATTATAGAATTTATACCTGTGAGAAGGTGTTCCTATTACTTTTACAGGGATTTTTTCTATTGCCTGGTGTTTTTTTGATCTTGAAATTTATTTTTACATCCAAAACCTTTTTTTTCCCTATATATCCACCTAATTTCTAAATTGTTATTCTGTAATCACATAGGCTCATACAGCTCAAGCAGCTCTACTTTTAATGCTTACTAAGAGAAATCAAACATAGTGCTTTTCAGATGACATTTTGTTTCAGACATTTCCTAGATTTTTGGGGAATTTGAAGTCAATGTATTTCTAGCAAAAGCTCCATCATTGGATGAATTTATGAAATTCAATTCACTGGTGGTCCCAGTGAGAGAAAATTATGCTATCCTATGATATGAAATCTGTGCTTCTGCAAGACTACTATGATTTGCAGAATCATAAAAAAAAACTACAAGAAGGTCATCTAGTCCATCTGCTTGATTTGATCTGCTTATATCTATGGCAATCCTGGCAGATGTTTGTCTAACCTTTTCATAAAGGCATCCATTGACATCTGCAGTAAATGGTTCTTTATTTCTCCAGTGCAAGTGTATGTCCATTTTCATGCGCAAGCACACAGAAAGAGGTGCTGGGTGAAACTTTGGGCCTCTGTATCCCTCATATGTTATAGCTAATTTTTACAAAATCTTTTCTATGAAAGCAACAGCACTTTAAAAATCGAAGTTCTGACAGATGGTCATTTTATTTGAGTGACAAAAGCAGTGGTTAATAGCTGTATGTTAATGAAAGAATTAATAAAACAAAATGAAAAAGAAAACAACTCTCCAAAAGCAATTAAACATGGAAAGCAAGACTGGCATAAAATACTCTGGGTTTTTTTATTAGATTACTAACTAATTAGTGATGTCTGTGTTGACCAGATAGAATGGGACAGATTCTTATTCGGATTAAGCTGTGTTGGTCAATACATTTAAAACTACTCATATAACTCTCTCAGCATTTAAGTCTACATATAAAGAGAAAAATTAGTTTGATATATTGTGTTTCACAGATCTCATTTTGAAGTGTTTTTCATTGAAATTCAACATATTCATTTATAAAGAGGAGCAGTATACATATTAGTAGTGAGTACTACGTTCTTTAGAAAAAAATTTTCTCTTTGGAAACAATTTAATGTCATGAATGACTGACAGAGAAATATCAGGCAAACTTAGCAGAGGAAGAGCAATTATTCCTGTCAAAGCAAGTGGGATTGTTTCCAGTTACTCACAGTTTAGATTCAATCAATTCATGTCTAATTTAAAGTCAGACCTTTCCATCCTGTGCTGTGCTTCTAGACTCCGATTCTCTTTATCAGTTGTGATCATGACAGTGTAAAGAAATGGAAGACCATGCCTTACTTAAAGCAGACATTTAGTTCTGATTTGTGTTTGCTTACTGCTCTGCAAAAGTGACCACTCACAGAAGTCTCTCGAGGGAAATGTAATACAGTTATAGACTGCATGCTTGTCTCACATGAAGCCAAGAGACTTAAATCAAAAATCTTTATTGGAAGACAAGAGAAACAAGCCTAATGCTCTATAGCAAATTCATCTACAACCTTATCTAGAAAAACCCTACTTTTTATTCCTGTATATCACAAATCCAGTTGATTGAAACCTACAGCAAGTTCCTGTTCATTCGGAAATATATTTAACCAGAATATAATTGTGGGTAATGCAAAGCTGGGTGGCTGTGGCTGGCCTGAAATTTGTTGTCAGTAGGAAGAAGATTAATTTCATTTACTCTCTTTGTCATGTGTCACTGGCTTCCTGTCTTTTTAGCTTGTTACCTCCAGTGGGCTGCTGCTGTCACTCTCAATTCACTTTCTACTCAGTTATTTGTTATCTGATGGATCTGTCTACACATTTTCCCAATATGACATTTTTCCCCTCCTGAACTGGAACTGTTATCACAAAGTCTACACTAGGAGAGAAAACCTACACTGAACTTAAAAATGGAAAGAAGAAAAGAAAAGAAAAGGAAAGAAAAGAAAAGAAAAGGAAAGAAAAGAAAAGAAAAGGAAAGAAAAGAAAAGAAAAGGAAAGAAAAGAAAAGAGAAAAATAAATTACATTTTTATGATTCTACAACAATGCTCCTGTCCAAGTACTCTGGCTGCCTGAGGAAAACTGCCTTTTTCCTTGTATTTTTTTCCATGTAAATGAAAGAAGCAGTGATAAGGTATGAAAGCATGTATTTATAGGCTCCAGACCTTACGTCTCAGTCCCTGCATCTGTGAGGAGGCCCAAGAATAACAGGAGTACTGCACAGTGTTCTGAATAATATGGTACATAGACGAGGAATTGTTAAAAGAGTATATTTGGAGTGTTTGAGTCCATTTGCAAAGTGCTTTGGAATCAGAGGATGTGGAGTGCTCTGCCAGCAGTGCTGAGTTTTAACAGGATTACCCTGTAAGGGGACATCCATATTTCAAAACGTTTATCATATGTGTATGTACATGTGGCTGTGGACATGCTGTTTCGATTACATTATCTCCACCTGACCTGACATAACAGATCTCTCTTTAATGCAGCTCTGTAGATGCTCAGGGACAAAATGGGAGGACCAGGGTCAGACTGCCTCGCTCCTTCCCCAGGGGAGCAAAGGAAAATCTATTCTACCATTTTATACCCTCTGGCTGCACACAGGGTATGTTTAAGTGATTTGCTAAATTGCCTTTAACAGTTGGGCTAAATGACTGCTATATAGTGCCAAGTGAGAGACAAAAGGCTATCTTCAGTGGCTTTTCTTACAATATGCAAGGGTCTTAACCCTATAGTTTCTCCTAAGGCTAAGAAAATTTCATAACTGAGAGTGACCTTTTAATGTGCTTAGAAACCATACAGGTTTTGTTATAAAAGTAACTTCCCAAAATTACACAGGAACAAAAATTGTGTTATCAGAGGTGTACCTGCCTTGTCACGCCCTGCTTTGGTGCAGGACAGAGGCTGTTCACCAAGGCCAGTTTTGGCGAAAGACTCCAACACTGTGGGCTCCTTTTATTGCCAGGAGAGACAGACTTCCTAAACAGGCAACCCTGAGAAATCTTGAAATTGCCTCCAGGGGATCTTCCTCTTACTGTGGCCAACAGAGCCAAAAGAAACCATGCTTCTTTTTATAGCATCAGTCTGTTCATTCTTTTCAGTTTTAAATGCCTCCAATGCTGATCAGCAACATGACATTGATTTCAGGTGTGTTTGAGATTATATTTATTTCAGATTGTCAGAAGATGAGAAACAGTTGAATGATCACAATTTGATCACAGTTGAATGGGCAGCAAACATAACAGCAAGAGAATATGAGGAATGGGTAGGGGTATAATCATGTTTCCCCATGACCTTCCAAGTTTCAAGTGATTTGTGGCTCAGGGAAATACAAAATGACTGACAGTTTGTACTTCTTTAAAATCAGCCCTGAAAAACCCTGTGTTGTGAGCCCACTCTGTGATCTGCCAGCCTTCCTGCTAACAGTATAAAGTTCTCATTTGGGAGTGTACCCACAGATATATCCTGGCAGAACTGAAAGAGAAAACTTGGATTATCATAGAATCATATCGTAGAATGGTTTGGGTTGGAAGGGACTGTAGACATCATCTAGTTCCAAACCACCTTACATGGCCAGGGGGGCCACCTTCCACTAGACCACACTGCTCAAAATCCCATCAAGGCTGTCCAGTGTCCCACTGGATGGCATCCCTTCCCTCCTTTGCACAAGTCCAGGTAGATGACATAAGTTTCTCTTCTGTTATCCACCAACATCTTGTGTAAATCACATTGTAAAAAGCCAACCAAATTTGTCAGGCACAATTTGCCCTTGATGAAGCCATGTTGACTGTCACAAATCACCTCCTCCTTTTCCATGTGCCTTAGCATAGTTTCCAGGGGGATCTACTCCATCTTGCCAGGCACAGACATGATACTCACTGGCCTGTAGTTCCCTGGGTATTCCTTTTTTTTTTCTTTTTAAAAATGAGGTTTATGTTTCTCCTTTTCCGGTAAGGAACATCTTTACTGGATTGCCACAATTTCTCAAATACAATGGATAGTGGCTTAACCACTTAATCTGGCAGTTCCCTTAGGACCCACAGATATACCTTATCAGGTCCCATGCATTGTGATGGATGGAAACTCAGTGAATCACTTGTTTTGCAGGAAGAAATAAAAGCATATTATCCAAGTGAAGAGTTCTGATCATACTTTTACTGTTGCATGGGAAGCTCAGTCTCCAAACTTAGTCATTAAGCAGAGTGCTATGTCAAGAACATTTCTAAAGGGAAAGTTATTTAGCACTGCTAAAACGCAAAGGAAAGTTCTCTCCCCACCTCTGGAGTGAGGGGAATGGCAGTGAGGAAAGTTCTTGCACTAACTGTGGAATTTGAACTTGCAATACGTGGCCATTTACAGACAGCTGTGGCAAAACACCCCTAGCACTACTCTCATAAATTTTTGCTGTTGCCCAAGTCAGCTGGAAATTTTCTGCCTGAAAGCTGAGTTTTACCATTCTTTAAAAACAAACAAATGAACAAAAAATGTCTGGTACCTCTTCAAATAAAAGACAGACGTTTTCTATTACAGCAAAGTGGTAGCTTTACGACCATGAAAGAATGCTAGCTTACTTTCTAAAAAACATGATATAAATTTATCAAAGAGAAACAGACACTACAACTAATTTGCTTTGTAGGTGATGTATGGACCATGCAGTGCCTTTTTCAACATACATCAAATGCATAAGTACATTCTCAAAGTATCCTGGAAGGTGACAGTAGCTAACAACACAGAACAAATGTTCATTTATCAGGCAAAAAGAATAAAGAAGGAGCTATAAAAATTAAAGCATTAGTTTTTAAACTAAAGAAGGGGAACTTAGAGAAAGAGCATAGTTTAAAATTATTTGACAAATCTGGAGACTGTAATAAATTGTGAAATTGGGGTGTACCCTTTTCATTGTTTAATACAAAAGAGTTGATAATATTACAGAATATTGCCTGGTGACCAGAACTAACAGTTGTGAGCTTTAATGTACTATTCAGTTTCACTTTTGTAATCTCTGTAATGACTTTAGGTGCCGTTCATGCTGTTAACCCACACACAAACCAACCACAATGTTTTTTCAAATTATGGTTGACAGACTGTCTTTGTTTTGCAGTGTTTGAGCAACTAAGCAAACTCATATCTTTCCAGGATTTTTCTACAACTGTCTATTAATTTGTTTGCCACTTTCAGTTGCCATCAACAACATCATTGTTCAACTGAGTAGACTGGGGATAGAGTGGTAACTATTTCCTGAAGCAGTATTTCCGTCACACTTGATGCAAGCATGCACACGAATCTGTGTTCCTATACAGATGAAAGTTTCATGTTCAACAGTAATCTAATTCTAGTTTAGGTCACTCCATAATAATTTTCTTTTTTTTTTCCTGCAAGAAGAGATGAAATAAAGTATTCTTGTAGAAAAGTTTTTGTTTAGTCTGTACTGTTTGACATATGAGAAAAATATATCTTGAAGTAACAGAATTATTTTTAAAATAGCTGTTAAGGGATAGAAGGGAAAAATCCACAATACCCACAATGACATGTAAAGACAAAAGTGAATTTAATTTATTACACATACATTTCCTGTATGAAAATCAGGCTCTTTCATGGTAGCCAGGTTCTGAGAAGGACTTATGAAAGGACTGATGTCAGCTGAATAGCTAGGTTTATTTTCATACAAGGAGTCACATAAGCACATGATATATTTATATATATATGTTTATAAATAATTTTGGGCAGGCTTCATTACCTTCCAACTGGACAACCAGATTACTAACAATAAAACATTACACTAGACTAAAACATTATACTATATGGGTGGCAAACACCACCTTTATTAATTTTAGAATACTTTAAAGCATTTGCATTTTTATTGTGACTGTTTGTTGTAGCCTTTCATCTATAAACCCAATTTCCCCAGACACCATCAGACCTTCCTCTAGAATAGTCACCAGATACCACAAACCTACTAAAATTTTTTATTTTTAATTTCTTAAACTGCAAAATTTTGTAGTTTAAAAATCTGATATTGCTGGGACATTCCAAGGCTAGAGGTGAATACAAAATCCCACTGGGAACCTGGAAATCTCTTCTTTCCCAGAGTGGGAATCTGCACTGGCAGGGTAAAGAAAAAGGACAAGATTTTTCTGTCTTGCTTCTCAGGATGGTATATCACTAACGTGTGGTTTGGGGCTGCTACAGTTTAAGGAAGTAAGGGCAAGACAATTTTTTCCAACACATTTAAAAATATATACATCCAATTAGGAATTTGGGAATGCATTTACAACCACACAAAAGAGTAATAAAGGAAGAGTACAGATGAAGTAAGTAATGCGTAGAATAACAAGAAAATTACACCTAGCACAATACCAAGATTTATCTTATTTATATTGTTAACATAAAATTGTGTAAAGGTGATACTACTATCCTGATTTTTCTCAAATTAGAGACATCTAAATTTTGTGTAAAAAAATGCATTCTAGACTGTTTGGGTTTCGTTGGTTGGTTGGATTTTCTTATTATTAAGAAGAATAGGCATTAATTTGCTAATAAAAAAGTAAATTGAAAAGTCCAGTGTAGGAGAATTCACAGAGAACAAAATACTATTTTCTGAATCTCTTCTTTTTCCACTTTTCACTTGTCATGAGTGCAATGACAATGACATTACTCTGGAAGCTAGGAAAACATTTCTCATCATGACATTGACTCTTAAGTTTGGCCCTGGGCAAGTCAGTCAACACCTCTACCTCTGTATGCTCAACGGTGGAACAGAGATAATAAAGCTGTATATACACTGTAAATCCCTGAAAGCTGGATTACAGCATCCTGCAGAAATACTTTGAGAAGGGATTAAAAAGCTTTGCAATGTAGCCCTGACACCTTTCAAGTATTGCAAGAAGTTCTGTGCCTCAGAGTAACAACTCAGTTAAAAATTTGTAGTGCCTGGTAGTAAGGTTTAACTAATTGTCTATGACATCAAGAAAAAAAGTCAAGACCTTTACACTCAGATGTAAAAAGGGGTAGCTACACCTCTGAACTGAGTTCATACAGTTTACCCTGGTTCCCCTTTTTTTCACTTTCTGCACCACTCCTCACACGAGAACCCTGGCATCAAGCGGATGTGCCATAACCTTGGGATCCTTTCCCCAGTGCCTGTTCCCCAGAGTTCCAGCTCTTCCTTCACCTCACCTGTCCCTTTTCTTTGTGGCTCTCAAGACTGGTAGAAAGAGCAGTGCAGAGCCATCATGCCAAGAACAAGGCTCATCTTCTTATATATGTCTTAGAATATGCTGATTTCCTTTATGAATTTTGTGTGAAGTGCTTAATATAAATGGAAAATACAATTACCCTCTTTCACAAAAGTGCTGTGAGAATTAAATAGTTAATGATCATTAGGCTTTGTTAAGTATCATTTTGCAATTTTGATTTCTCAATTCCAAAGTATTACTCTAGTAGGTATTGCATCTAATTATCTGTCAACCCTTGTCTGGAGCAAAGATCATGTATTTTAACTGGACTACTATTGCAGAATCTCCTTTATCTCACAGCAAGGCTGTTACCTAATTTGGGATGAAACAATTAAACACTAAATGTTCTGTTCAGATCCCTTTACAGACTTCAGGCTTTGAAATCAAGCTTTATTTTTGTATGGGATTCCTTTACAAATAATTCATTTGAACTTCTAATGAACTTCTGGAATTTATGTGATCAGTAACAGACTGGTATTACTACCACTATGGCATCAGTACACTTTTTTTTCCTAAGAACTTAAGCTTTATTTTGAGGAACTGAAAACTGTTTAGCAAAGCAGCTGTATTCATTAAAGATGCTTAAGAGCAGGAGCAGAAAAGTAAATGCTTGCATTATGTCAATGAGCACAATATTCTTTGCAACTTTTATCTTCTTTAATTGGGTTAAAACATCCCCCCGCCCCCCACCCCAATTAAACCTTTCTCAGACATTTTTCACACTAAAAGTTTTGTTATTAAAAGCAAAGCTTGACACTACTGACATAATATAAATTAGGACCAAATTCAGTCTTGGGAATATCTTAAAAAGAAGAAGTGTCCATTTCACAGAACTGCAAAGCTATAAATTTCAAATAAAAAGTCTGTATTCTTTGCATCTTAGTGTATTACAAGAGTTCTATTACTAAATTACATACAGAGGAATGTATTTAACAAGTTAGTGAAGAAAAAGAAAGTAGAGGAAAAGAACGAATATGAGAAGAGACTGTATCCTAATAATCAGCGTCCTGTAATCTAATTGTAAAATAATCTGACCTAATAAAACTGGAATAAGCTGTACAAAAGCTTTTTATTAATGAATAACCAAATTATTAACAAATTATTTCTTGCTTAGTCTATGCTAAGAATATTTTTTCTCCCTTAATTTAGGAAACAGGTTTTTTTCAAAAGGGGAATTCTGAATTTAAAATCCTGCTTGGTGGGTGTATGAATCATATGTACTCAATCATTAATTTCAGATTTTTATATGTTTGAAAATTCTATTTGTAAATATAATGATAATTCAAAATATTATTCTGGTAGAAGAATGATCAAGGAAGAACACCTAGGAGCCTAGAGAATGAAGTCACTGAATGGCAGAAACCAAGAAGGGCTTGAATTAATCCCCAGTAGGAATCCTCATTCTCCTGTGTAGAAGACCAGTTCCAGATCTGAACCTGGCTTCTAAAACCATCTCTCACTTTTATACTGAGCAAAGTAAATTTTTAAAAAATTGGACGAGTGCTATCGCTAAGCACTGATGGCAAGGATATGCAGCTTCCTTGCTAGGGCACAGCAGTGGTCTAACTTGGTCTGACTCCACCTTATCGGCCTCAAGACCTCATCTGAGAGTGCTGAGCTGTGAGGTCTGGATGGAAGGTTCCCTCTGGACCTAACTGAAGAATCTTGGCCCGTTGTTGCTCCAGAGTGGTATAGATGTGCTCTCACATATTTCATGTGTAAATTGTTCGGGGCCCTCTCCTTAAAAACATCACTGCACCTGGATCTTGGATTGTAGTCTGATCTGCAATTAATAAAAAGTACAATCAAAAGATAGGAATGCTGCTTCTCATTTCCACTTGTTCTCCAGATTCTTAGAAATCCCAGACAGATGTTTTCATTTAATATAAGAAAGACATGCAAAAAGTAAAAATCAATGTTAACTCTATGTTAATTGAATGTTTCAAGCTTCCTTTCATACACTGTTCAGTTGTTATTTCACTAGTAATTTATTTTAAAACAGTCATCACATGGAACTCTTCAAATCAAGTCAACAACACTACCCATAATAATAATAACTAATATATGGTATTTAAACAGTGCTTGTCTTCTTCAAAGCATTTTACAAATATTGATTTCATGATCTATTGGAGAATAGGAAAATTTTGGGTGGAATATATTAATATATAATCTTTGGATTAATTAAGATTTATAGTGTCAGTCTTGCTCTTGGCAGAATTCTAAGCATTTTCTTGGAATTTGCCTAGGACACTTTTCACCCACTGTATTTCCCCATCTTCCTGGGAGGTGTTTCAATCTGAAATGCTAATATCTGGAGTAGCATCTCTTTTTTTCTTCTAGGTTTTTAATTTTTATCTCTTGGATACAGATCTGCTTTGCAAATTTTGGACAGACAACTGAAAGCATCAACACACATATGCATCTTGGGCCATTTAAAAATTATCCTTCACACAGCCGATCAGCAACAATAATTGTGATGGGGCCTCATCCTGTGCAGCTCTCCAGGGACCACAACAGCTCCAGACTGGGAACATGAGTAAGGGCTGAGGGCAGGAGGGAAGAAGCATGTGTGCAAAGAGTTCACAAGGAAAATTTCCAGTTTACAAATACAGCAGAAGAGCCAGGAAAATCACAGAGCTGTAGAATGAACTGTGCTCCTCAATTATCACCTGGAAACAAGGTGGAATAAAAGATTACCAGAAAGCTTTTACCACCTGCTGTAGCCACTTTGTGCTATTCTTGAGACAGAGAATGGCTGTAGAGAGGTCCCAGGGAAAACTCTTTGGTGTGAATAACAGCCAAGGACACTATTCATTCAGTCGCTCCCAGAAATTCCCAGAAGAATAAACCAAGTAGGCTGAGTTTTAGGTTTTGGGGTGTGTTTTTCTGTGTCTGATTTTATCCATCTTAACCCCGAGAAAATGTCTAAATTTCCTGCTCTGAGGCAGGCTGAATACTCCTAAGGCTGACTTAAATTTCCTTTCTTATATTAGACTTTGGGAAGATAGATTGACTAGATGGGAAAGTGCTCTCATCTATTTCCTATCCACTCACAGATCCTCTCTTTTCTTTGACATTCCCTTCTGTCATTGAACATGTCCCTTTTAAGTGTAGACAGTGATCAAAGGAAATGTTTTACTGCAATCTCCACTTGCATGTACTAAGACAGACAATGTGTATTTCTACCTCTTTGCATGACCTATGTGTAAAGAGCCTTAATCTGCTTTTTTTTTTTTAATTCTATGTCCCTGATGATTGTTTTATAGACCAAATGAACTCCATTGATTGATAACTTCAGAATAGCCACTGTTAATGACCCAAGAAGAGGTACTTTTTCTTTTCTTACTAGAGCTGCTCTGCATCTCAAATGTTTTGTAACTATTTGTTACATCTAATCTAGATAAATTATTCTTATAAATAGAAGTTGTAGTATCCAGAATGTTTTATCATTCTTGAAAAAAATCCAGTATTTTAATGCAGAATTTTCACTTAAGTAGTGTACCTCTGGCTTTCTACAAAGTGGATTGGTATTGCATTGCATCATCTAAAATATTTTGCTATTCCCAGTGATGAAAACAAAAGAGTCACCTGGCAATTGAAAGGACAGATTTCAAAAATAAGATACCAGGTAGGAGGCAATAGTAGCTTCAGCAACATATGTAGGAAGAGTACAGGTTTCCTTAGGAATAAACATAGATAATCTCTTCTCTTTGGCATTCCCTTTTGTGTCCTTATAAAGATACACAGCGATATGAGGAAATTTAATTTCTGCCCAACCATTTCAGGATTCAATTCATTACTGCAGCTTTGTTCAAAAAATTATGAAACACATTAGATCAAAAGCACACAAATGTAAAAAAAAAAAAAAAGGATTTCCTGAGCATTAGTCTATGTTTTTAAGAGTGCGTTAAACATTTTTTTCTAAATTTTACAAATAATTGCTTTAATAATAGAATATAAGACATTCAATTTGTAAGTAAATACTATGTTTCAGTATTGTACTAAGTCTTTTTCCTTCCGATGGAGAATTGTCTGCTTAATGCTTCTGGAGAATCTGGTATACCTTAGTTTTTCCAGCTTCTGTCCTCAGATCACAAAATCATGAGGTTTTTTAACTTTTGCTTCAGAAAGTTAAAAAACCTAGGCATAGTCTTTTTCTGAAATCTTTCCATGACAATTGAACACCAAACAAGGGACATTAGAGCAGCACTCTTTTCCTGATTCTTCAAGTGAACTAGTTGGAAATTTCACAATGGCCTTCAGCTGCCAAATAAAAGCATGGACATGCTTTTCCTTTATGGTTGCTACATGGCTTAGTAACCATTGCAAAAGATTTATACCTGTACTTATCCTGAAACCATCTGTTGCTCCATTCCAAACATGCAATACTTACACTGTTTCTTATACTAATCTTTTTTTTATCTCCTGCTTTTAATTGTTCAGTCTAACCAAATTGATTGAAGATATTTTTTTTTTTGCATCAGTTGAGTTTCTTTCTTCCAGTCTTTCACATAATTGAGACAACAGGTAAGTATAAGCATCCTTCAGACATCTCTTAACTAACGAAATTTTTATATACCTACCAGCTACTGTTAGTTCCAACAAAGGAAATTATTCTTTTCTGGCACAAAAAAAAAAAAAAAGAAAAAAAAAAGAAAAAAAAAAGAAAAAAAAAAGAAAAAAAAAAGAAAAAAAAAAGAAAAAAAAAAGAAAAAAAAAAGAAAAAAAAAAGAAAAAAAAAAGAAAAAAAAAAGTAAAAATATTAGTTACACTGCAGTGTAGTTCAAAAGTCCAAATGAATTTTTGAAATTTTGTGCTTACATTTATTTGAAGTTTAGATGACAACTTGGTGGTCCTATCTGAGTATTAGTTCTAGCCTTGAGTCTTCATCATACATATATATTTAGGAGTACTTACCTGGCAAATAAATATGTAAAGGCTTTGTGCTCTTTCTTCATTGCTATTTCCCGGCAATATTCCCATTCTTGTGGCAAGTTCCTACACCTGTTCCTCTTGCCAATGAACCTATAACACTTTAGACACAAGATCATTTATTTTCCATCAAATATTTGATGGTACAAAAATGTCAGAAGTCCATCTGTGGAATAAAAAAAAGAAGATAGTAGAGAGAAGGAAAAGAACTTGTATGCAGATTTGACTGAAATTTAAATAAAGCACCTACAGAGAGTAAGGTTTTCCTATTGGAAGTTACTAACTGAAGTGCTTCTTGCTCTCAGTATTCTCTGTAGGGAGAGCTAATTAATATTAGTGCTAATTTAAATTTTTCACTCAGGTGGCTAAAATCAAGTGAGATGAATCAGGGTTTTGGAACTGATATTTTCTATCGCTTGTGTTATAAAGCAAGCTTTGGAAACACTCTCCTCTGACAAGCTCCACCTTCAAAAGAGCTTGGGCCTCAGCTTCTAACTGCTCCAAAAAAGTATTTTTCAAGTTTTTCAAAGATTTTCCAAGTGTGGGTTTTCAACACATGAACCAGTTCATGCACTGAAGTTTTCTCAAAAAAAAAAATTAATTCCTCAATTGTTCACAAACAAAATCTGAGTTTCTCTGAAAGTATGGTCCTCATTCTAAGCACTAAAAGTAAGACCTTTTGTCTGTAAGTTGATCTGTTTGTAATACAGCAAACACTTATAAGACAAGTGGATACATGACAGAAGTCTGTGTATGTATATAAAGTTTCATTTAGGTAACAAAATTCTGAATTCTTAGTAGAATTTTCACATCTGCCCTAGTCTTTAAAGTAAAAATTACTTGGAATGTTTTTCTTGGAAAGAAACTATCCAAACACCCAAAGACTTCCCCCCACTTCTCTCCCTTAGTGGACTGTCTACAGATATTGTTATAAGTCAACATAACCTTTCAGATCATTAAAATGCCGGAGTTGCCGTAAGAAAGATCACAGTGTTCCTTGCCTCAAACACCTTGGCAGTGTTGATTGCACAGCTCGACACTCTGTTCTGCACGCAGGAAGGCAGCGTACCGGGGGAGCTGCCATCACTCACCGCTGTGCACGCAGACTGTACCTGCTGCAGGTACCTGCCTGGGCACAAACAATAGCTCGTAGCCCTGCTTACTGTTTCCTTCATACATATACACACACACTAAAAAAATAGAAACTCTGGCTTTAGTGCCAGCCCAGACGTGTATTTCTAAAGGTCAGTTTAATTCATCAGAAATAGTTGAAAATATGCCAGTTGAAAAGATGCCTTTCCACTGGGTCTTTTTGCTCTTGTGAACAAACATTTCCTAATGTTGAAAGGGCAAGTTCTCTCTACAGAACTGTACAGTGCCTTTATACTGATACAGGGCTCTCACCTCATATACAGACTTTTCTGCTGTGCTGAAGTAACAGCTCAAATATCAAGCTCAATATACTTCATGAGGGACTGGGGAGATATGTCTCTTTTCTCTCCAATATAAACTTGGAAATAAATGATGGCATTGTCTCCTTTATCAAAATTTAATACCAGTGTTTTAGCAACATCCATAATATCAACAGTCTGTCATGCTGTCTA
Source organism: Struthidea cinerea (assembly GCA_013397865.1). Lineage (NCBI taxonomy): Eukaryota > Metazoa > Chordata > Aves > Passeriformes > Corcoracidae > Struthidea > Struthidea cinerea. The sequence goes on from VZTI01002660.1 coordinate 1,052,507, forward strand.
GTACATACATGCTATGGAAGTACGGTGGGGATTTGGAGACCTGAGATGAGCGCTGGCTGGGGAGGTGTTACGTACTGGAGGACACAGGCTAAAGCACCTCATTTTAACTCAAGGTTTACACCAATGCACTAAAACTCCGTATGAGACAAAGGTAATACACGACAGGCATGGGGGGACAATGAGCACAAACTAGCTATAAGTTAGCAATCTCATCTGCTTAGCAGGCTGCCCAAGAACTCAGGTGGACTCCGGAGTAGGAAGAAGCCAGAGGGACTTCGAATCTGTTTCTGGGAAAAAACATAGCAATGGTGACAACAGTAATATGAGCAGGAACCACATATTTATTTGCACATTCTTGTATATATTGAATAACAGTGCACTGTAACACATTAATTCATAAAGACAAAGGAATTCCTTAAGTTTTAATCTTTACTTAATGGAATGTTTCTGACAAATGAAAATTATCTACATGATTTTCCTGTAAATCTGTTTGTTACGATGTTTTTTTCAGAAATGTAGAGCAGCAACTGAAAGAAAAAGTAAGAAAAATTTATCTTTAATAAAGAATTGCTATTATTTGTTATCATTGGATTGTAAATTTTTTTGCAATTACCAAGAGTTTTAAAAGAAGTAGATGATGCATAAGAGCATAAGAGATATCAGGACAAGCAGCAGAACACAGGAAATAACTTTGGTAATAAGAATACAACTAAATATTATGATTAGGTATGAAAGGAGTCAAAAGCAAAGGTCAAGCTACCATTTTTCTAATGAGTAATAAGTAAACATGCCAGAATATCAACTACAGAAAACAGGTTCCATTAGATTTAACTACACAGGTCCTCATATCAAAAGCTAAAATGGGTTACAAATTGCTTAAGACTTCTGTATTTTCCTTTGAGAACAGGGCAGTTAACAAAAATTTCTTCCTGAGCAATAGAAATAGCTGAAGATAGTAGAGGGCCAATCACAATTCAACTCCTGAAAATCATTTTTTGTATCACCTTTAGGAAAGGTGGTGCAGAACACTTCATACCAGTCCTGAGGTGAGGAATAAACAGTCTAATGATGCAACCAAACATCAGTTCTCTTCCCAGCTCTTTCCAGCTCTTCACTTCTGTGCCTGTGCCTCCAGGCCCCGCTTCACGGAACAGGCGTACCTTGCAGACACTGCTTTCCCTGAGTTTCAGCACTATTGTATGCAGCACTTCTGCGGCCAGAAGCACGAGAGAAAACAGACCACGCAGGGACCCTGCCTGTATTAAGAGCACTCAAAGGAATTTTGACATAAATACTACCTTTCACAAGAATAAGGTTTGGTGTATCACTATAGCTTTTCAAGGTTTTTAGATAATTTGCTATTCACAAAAGCCATTTCATGAGCAGAAATAGAGGATGGTCATTCCCTGGCTGGGATACCAACATCCTTTAGGGATGAGTGGCCATAGGACTCCTAACACGGCAATTTAAAACCTAGACTGAAAATTATTATGAGTAGGTTTTAGTTTCATTGGCTTCTATGGTTCTTTAGCATAACTATTCATATGTCTATTTATACTCATGAACATGTCCTGGAATAACTTTGCCACTATACTACAACATCCCCATTGTAAATACTTTCCAGCAGGAACAAGAGAAGCCAGTTTCCCAGCCAAGAAACCAGACTTCAGCAGGAAGTGATCTCAGTAGGCATATCCTTCATTTCTGGAGTTATTTGCTTGAGCCAAAAGTCAAATGAGGACACATCTAAGCACACAAACTAGTGTAAAGAAAATGTGCTACAAATTAAAGGGAAATCAGTCAACAGAGGGCATATAAAGTACATTAGGCTTTCTTTGTTTTGTTGACAATATGCACTTCTGCAATTAAAACAGCAATGTTTTCTAATTAATGTACTAAAATGATAAAGCATCATTTACCTCTAAAAGACTTCCAGATATTCTACAGCAATCTAAACACATGTGGGTTAAAGGGTGTGTTAAAAAAAAGTCTGTCTTCAGATGAAGAAGGTTGGAAAATCTCTTACAACAGTGTGAAGCACAGTAACATGCACACAGAATTCCTGCCAGGAAGCAAAGGTCTTTCCCTTGCCTGCTCCTTATGCTCGAGACAGCATGCAAAAGGTAAGTTACAAAGACATTTGACAGTGATGACTGGAAACCTCAGAACATATAAATATCTTACTGATTTGTGACTGCTCCTTTTGCTTTTTTGCTAAGATTTGAGGACAGTTTATGAATCAGGGCTTCATAAGTATCTGACAGTTTTCAAGGATTTTTTTTTTTAAATACAATGATTACAATTGTTTTTCCATAGGGTACCTACTTATTTAGTAGTTATGATGGAAAGATACTTTGAATACTGTAATTGATACTTTGTGGTTTCTATCACTCAGTATGGAGTCTGTATTTACTGTACATCATTCACCTCTGAATACATTATTTTCTATTTCTTTGTGATTTTTTGTGCTGTGAATACCTGAATATACTGGAAAACTCTTGACAGCACCTCTGTGAGATTTACTGGCATTATTATTCCCATGTCTCAGGTACAGGAGGGCTATTGTTAAGAGTCCAATATATGCCTAAGCAAAAATATTTATGTTCATCTAGCCTTCACCTAGTTCTTCACCCTAATCTCCTTGTCATTTCTGCCCTCCCTTTAGCTCTTTACAGCTGCTGATTCCACACGTTGGTGCATCCTCCTTTCAAGGCAGCAATACAAGAAACAAAGGACAAGTTCATATCCATCTTTCAGCACCTAATATGACAATAGTCCCTGATGGCTGAAAGGGGCAACTCTAAGGAAAATTCTGCTCACACCTTCCAGTCCTGGAATTCAGCATGCCCAATTCATATGAAGTCTTCAAATAGTTTCCCAACACCAACAGTCTCTATTGTGAATGTGGCTCTAATGAGACTCTTGAGATTTAAGAAGGTTCACAATTTGGCCAAATATCCACAGGTGTCACACCAACTGTATTTCTGACATCAGAATGACCTCACTGTATTTTGTGACAGAAAAGGTAACTCAGTGCAATACTTACTGACATTGGCAATTAGATGCAGTTTTCCCCTGCTCAAAAAGCCCCAGACAAATCACGTTTGATTGGAACTTCTATCCCCTTCCCTCACCAGTGAAGTTACATGGGAGGCAACATTTTAGTTCAAACAGTTAAAGTTTGGCAAATTTACAAGCAAATGAAATGCTAGAGTCGAAATTATTGAACAACTTTATATGGCTTCTGTGTGCATTCTCCATAATTCATAAGGAAGTGACTAAAACAAAAAAGCTAGAAAAAGCATAAAAAGTGTGAGAAAAAATAAACCTGTCTGATAATTGTAGAGGAAATAAGTCAGAAGAGAGTGACAAAATTAATAAATATCTTTTACTGAAGTCTTTAAAGAGAATAAAATTCCCAGCTGGAACATTTTGATTTTAAATTTAATTTTCTATCTAAATTTTCCTCTATTATTAGTCTATAATACTTCATTCTTTGGGACTCTTATGTAACACGTATGTCCTTTTCTGAATACATTTCATGCTTAATAGATAAGACATAATTTTGTTAACATTTAATCCTTAAAACTCTTTGATGAGCAATGATTCATTCTAAATAATAACCTATTTATAGCTAACTTTCCAAAACTTCTAAGGAATATGACAGGAAAAGAACAAAAATGTATTGTAGTAATTTTCATCATAACTTGCATTTCTATATATTTAAGGAGCAGCAAACTATTTATAAAAATTCAGCGAAAAAGACTGGCAGAGTGTATCACAATACTGAATTGTGACATCAGCACTTGCTTCCTGCTGAGGAACAGACACTTCTTAAGTATTAAGATTTATGAAAATGAATTTCTTTTGACTTCCATTAATTTAATCCAGGTTCTTATTGATGGTGAATTATCTTATTGATAATTTAACATCTTACTGATGTTAAATTATTTGTTCCCCCAGAACTTCTAATCCAAATCATTTTTAGGGTTCCTCAAATCTTACAGGAATCTGTAGAGAGCAGAAACCAAAGGGGTATTTTAATCCCTTACATAACATTTCCAAAAGCTTTTTTTACACATAATCTGAAATATACACTGAACATCTGTACACAGCAGTAACAAGAAACCTGTTAATTTATTATATGAATCCAATAACAATATTTCCTCTGGACTTTTAGTTCCAGTGATCAGAATTAAATAGCAAAAAATGGGAAGGGAGTAGGGGAAGTGGAGAAAACACTTTCCAGAAAGCAAGTAATAATTCTTTGAGATTTGTACATATTCTGGAAGATTAACATAAAATAATAAAAAGATAAACAAAAGTAAACACAGCTAAATGCTCGTAAAATCCTTCTTGTTATTAAAATGGCTCTTCATGAAAATGTAATTGTCATTTTTTGCCCCTTCACAGGCTTAAGGCTTGACTACACTGCAAATTAAGACATTTTTACAATACCAGGAGTCATAGCTGTACTAGTTTAATCTGGTTAGTACAGACAGCAATAGGAGTGAAGATGAGACATTAGTTTCAGAAAAGTCTATACAGAACTGCCGAGAGCCATAAGAAAACATCCATGTATTTTCCTACTGCCAAAGTTTGTGTTTTTTACTGTTACTGAGGGAATTAAAACCAGCACAGATATCATACTCTTTTGTTCACTGCACAGCTGTACAAAAGCAGGAGTACACAACCTGTCCCTGAGTATGACGATTCATTTCACCTATAGTGCTTCCATCTATCTCCCCTCCTGCCTGAAGGCTCACCAGATATCAGCCAGGAGCAACAGCAGATTTAATGTTCTGGCTCTGGCGAGCTGCTTTCTAATGCCATTTTTCCTGGGAAATTATGGTCTCTGTTCCATCACACAACTAAATTGCAAGTGTAACTCTCACGTGGCATTTGGCGGTTCCACTGGTCCCAAAGGACCCAACAGACCCACATGCTGAAGAAAGATGGTGTCCAAAACCAAGCAGCTATCTCCAGAATAATTAATCTGTCATAGTGCCACTTCCTTTTCAGCGACTAAAGTTCTGTTGAGAAAGAAAGTGGTCAGGAAAAAACTCCAAATACCGTTCAAGCAGCAACATGCCACCTCTGGCAATTTTTTTTTTGCAGAAACTGTACAAATGGAAAGATGAGTTGTCTTAACATAAATAAATGTACATATATATTTATGGGCAGTAGATCAAAGTCCAGTGTTTCCATATGTGGCACATCCAATCATGACGAAAAAGAGTATCATCATGGTCTTCAGAAGCCTCCACTGGAATTAAGGAGGCCTACTGTGGCAAGAAAGTTGGCCTACTGTGCTCCAAGTCTGCCCAGAGACTTGCTTTGAAGAGTTTGAAGGCTGTTTGTGGAGCATGACATTTTGGAAAGAAATTAAGGCTTCATTATCTATTTATCTATTACTACATATAATGATATATTTTCTCTTCACAATATATATACTCATTATTTTCATCTAGTAAAATCATATTCATTCAGAAATCTGTTGGTTTGTACGACTTTAAATTTTCCTATCAACTTAAGATGCAACAAAAGTCTATCTTCACTAAACCATTACAAACTAAAATCTGCCTTTTCTAGAGATAGTAACTTGCTAAACAATTGAGGAATTATTTAGTACATGAATGAAACATATACACAGGCAGAAAAGGATATTAGAGAATACAATATTAGAATCGTGGAAGAAATCAGTAATCTTAACTAATTAAAATCTAATTACATAAGAGTAAGAAAATGCCAGAAACAAAAATCAAACAGCACAAAAAATTAATTCTCAAAAATTAGATTTCTGGTAGCTAAATAAAAATTAAGGAAAGAAAACAAGGAAAAAAAAAACCCAAATTTACTTCCCATGGAAATGCATATGAGATCCCTTAAACTTTAAGTATACATATGGGATAAATTTATTGAAAAGATTTTAAAACTAAAATAAACAAAGACCTAGGGTATGGATGAGACCCTTGTAAAAGAATGTCTGACTCTTAACTCTTCCCCAAAGAATTTTGGCAAGTTGATACTAACACTCAGATCTTAGAATGAGGTCATAGTTTCTCTCCAAGTAACTAGTCTTTCTGCAGATTTGACTGGAATGTCAGAGCACTGTCTATGCAAAGGTTTACATTTGCTCTAAATTAGACATGGCACCACTAAGAATCATGACACGTTTGTAACCAGCAATAAATTTATAGCAGTCATAGAGTCTCTCTTTCCCCAGTTGCACTTGTAAATATTTCTTTTGGCAGTAGGCTGTGAAAGAAGCCATACTCAGTATTTGAGCTGATGATGAAGTCATACCACACAGAAAAATATCATAGGAGAAAAAGTGAATAAATCATCCTTCCTTTAAAAAGAAAGAAATAAATAAATTCACAAATATATGCAAAGCAGGTTGCAGCTATACAACTAAATATTTACATGAATCTTGCAGAGAAAGATTGAAATTGAAACCTGGGAGACCAAGATTGTCACCAAGATTTATTGCTTTCCCAGATAAAGACCTAATTTTTAGCAAAAACAGGTCACTCATTGTTTGGATGGAAACCAGTTGTTACTCAATTATTATGGTGGTTATGACTCAAAGAGGAAAAACATTCCCCAGACAAAATTCAATGATATGGGTGGAGCTGTCCTTTGAATTTTTGGTTTGTTTGAACTCAGTACTCAAAGCTACACTTGGGGGACATGAATGCACATGAAATGAAAACGTTAATGTGGACCTCTTTTGAACCAATTTGCTAAGATTACACAGCTGTTGCTATAAAGCTCCAAAACAGAGAACTATTTCAAAAATGTCCAAAATTCAGAATAGAGATGAGACATCTGTAATAAAATTTCTGGAATGCTCAAAAGTAATTCCACAAGTCAGAGAATACTATAATCCAATAAGAGGTATTAATTTGCTGCACTCTAAAACACAGCATGTGTCCAGCTTCTCACAATCCACTTACTGCATACAGAAGAAATAGTTTCCTGAGCTGGGAGTGAAGCTAAGTAAAATCCTAGCTTTAGGAAGATATTTTGGAAGTTGAAGCCATTGTCCAGGTGAAGCTGATAGCTATGTCCAAGCAATCCTACACCACGTTCTCCTCAGAAATATAGCCCTTGCAATTCCTTCATGAACCTGAGTGTGTATTAGTAAATCATTTGCACTGTGTTTTATAGCAAAAATATAATTTTATACCCACCTGAAGCGTATGAAAGGTGCCTTATTTGTTAAGTTTCTCACTGAACATTGGTTCACCACATGAAGCATTCAAGGCGTGAGAACTGGCTTCCATGTGGGGGACAATGAACAAGAGGGTCCAAATGTGCCCATCTGGCCCTTGGAGCTTTTGGCTCTTGTCATTAGAAGGACCAGGTGAGCATGAAGAGTTTCTAAGTGCAGGAGTTGTGGAAATCATGTCACCAGCACAAGCTGGCTTGCTCCACATGGCTTGCTCTGTTCAGTCATACGATTTGCTAATGTCATTCTAATGCACTAGATTTCATGCATTAAGCCTAGGCTTTTTTATTTTATCCAGTAGGAAAAAGTCTTTAATTGCAACAATCTAATATTTTTTCCTAATCACTTCAAGCAGTAAGTTCTGAGGACTTTTTGACTAAGTCTACATAAAGCTAACGTTTCTGTTCCTTAATAGATGCCTTGATTTACTGAATGCAGCATGTAAATGACTTGAATTATTCTATGCAACATGTTTAAATACCACCAGTGGTACACAAGTAACAGAACACATTCTGTGCCTGGAGCAAGCATCTCAAGAAGTTTCAGACTGCAACTCTATGCCTTTCCTTGATGACGTCAAGCATAACAATTTGTCAGAGAAGTGAAAATGTACTTCAAACCATTGCCAATTTATGAAGACAGTTTGGAAGCAAATAACCTTCAGATTTTTAGGTTTTAATGCAAATAGATAGATGAGAGTAAAGTAGATGCCAATAAATATGAATTTTCATATAGGTCAAAAGTAACCTCCAGTTCAGGAAAAGTACTAAAAAGCAGTGGATTTGGGAGATTTTTAAGATTCAACAGCACAGTTGTGTGAGAAACAGTAGATTATTTTGATTAGATAAATTGGCTTCTAAGACTGATCTTCACATGAAAAGAATGTGATTAGGAGACACCATTGACCTATAATATTCTTCTGTCTTCGGTCCCTATTTCATATAGGAAATACATATATGTACATCCTTACTTATTTTGAATCATTATGTATTTGCATATTTATGTGTTTATTAACATATAGATCTTATTTTCCTTTGACTTTATTTAATTTCACTTAATTTTCCTCCTTCACACTGCACCCATCTCTTGCCTTTTGCTACTCCTTATGACTTCTGCATGTCTGACCGTTTTCTCCTCTCTTCTGGCTACTCGTTTCATAGCTTTGTTCAGCCATTATCAGTCTTTTTTCCACATGCAGATACATCTGGATGTCTTCTGTTTCAGCATCTGGATCCAGTAAACTTCTCACTGCACATTTCTCTCCGTGTGAGATCAGAAATAGTCCCTGATGGTCATGGATAAAAAAAAAGGAAAAACAAAACCTAAGAATGCTGCTCCCGGCTACTAGTAATTTTAGATTGTCTTTCCTCAGAAGTTAGCTATTCATCTGGGTGTGATTAAGAAAGATAGGTTCTCCTAGGCAGTAATGACAGATACTTGTTCAGGGTCTTACATTCTCAGAGGCAACTAAATGTAATGATCTATGAAGAGCCACAGGTCTTCTGAGTGAATGATGATGAATATTTCCAAATTTTACTGCATTTAAGTAGCAGGTGTTTACAGGATTACATTAGTCTACAGAAGCTAATTTCACCAGCATTGTCCAATGGAGAGATACATTATTCCAAAGGGAGTTGAATGTCTAAAAAGAGCGACATTTTCACAACACTGTTTATCTGATCTAACTGTGAGCTACAACTGGTGATCAAAAGGCAAAGATATTTTTTCTCCTCCTCATCTATACCTCACATAACCTTGTGATGGATCTATCAACTCAGTTTTGTGGTACTGAACTGACTAAAACACTTTTTTTTTTGGAGTGCCAGTTTCCAGATGCATCAGGGAGCTGGTCGGATCATACTGCCAATTGTTCAGCCTGGCAAATGGATTGTGCCCCCACAGACAGGAAGGTTCAGCTACAGGCAAGACAACAAGAGACTGTGGTGTCACCTCCTGATGGCTGCCGACAGTTAGGTCACTGAGGAAGACATTGCCTCGGAGGAGACAGGCGTGGTTTTCTTCACTATCCACAGAAGGATCCTAGAAGCTCAAGAATGCTGATCTAAAGTTAGGTTTGTTATTATTTCTCCATTTTCCATGGTATTTATAGCTTCTTCCTACAGTACATAGAGGAAGTCTCAGAAATATTAGTTATGCTACTGAAATGAAATACATTACTGCATTTTACTTTTCTGTCCAAAATATTTTTTCTAAATGTGTATTTTAATTTACTGAACATTGATGTTATCTCTTTCTAAGTTATGTAAATAATGGCAAAAATATTTTCCAATAAAGTATTCATTAAATATCCCAAATTTCACCAACATAAAACTTTAGCAAGTATAATATCTAACACTGAAGATGTACTACATTACATGTATTATACCTGTTATACAGAACAGAAAGGTGTAGAATATTTCATCAAACAATTGGTAGGTGGAAAAATAGCATATTTGTCTAAATGAACACAATGCAACCAGTCTTAATATATTAATTAGTAAAGTAATTAATGTGATCCATTTTCTCTTGCTTTAGAATATTAACAAAATCTAGAAACTGAAATAAAAGTTGGGTTTATGTTTTCTTTTACTTTATTAGACTGAGTAAAGTCACCCTCTACCCTGCCTACTCTACTTTTATTCACGTTCACTTCCCAAGCTAGAAATTCCAGACACAAAACCAGATTCAATAGAGAAGAGACCTGACATTTTCATTGAATTTTTACTACAAAGCAATTAAAAAGAGACGGGAAAGGAATTTGTTATTCAGACATCTTTGTCCTTTGTTATTTTTCACATTTACTTAGCACAAAAACCTGAAAAAATATTAAACAATTATTAAAGATTAAACTCCTTCACCATTTGGCTACGACTTTAGATCCCAAACTGCAAACACGTAATATTTTTACTGAAAGTAGAACATGCAATCAAGGGACGTTCGACTTTTGCAAACTGAGCATGCTTATAACCTTTCTTGAAAACTGTATCTAAAAGAGGTCATGAACATCACTAGATCCTCCATCTAAGCATTAAACAAAACAGGAAATTAAAATATAGCATTCTTGGTATTTTCCATTACTCATTGAATATAACCGTTACAGAAATCATGATCTCTCAAAGGCTTTTTTTTCCTTTTCTTTTTATGCAGGTAAGTAAGGCTAAAACTGTCATGTTTTTTCATATTTTTTATTTAAGGCATAATTTATGGTTTATTTCCTTGTTCTGTAAGAAAAGAAGGAAAGAATAACACAGAAGCTCTTCTCATAAATATTTTCTATTTGTTTTATTTATTTGTAAAGGTTCATTCTCTTCTGAAAAATCACGTGCATTTCAATTAAATTAATATCCAGCTTAGGAAAGGTACAATCAATTCAGCTGAAATAATGTTGAAACCAGGAAACTGTGGCTTCCTTGTCAAAAGCAAAAAAAAAAAAGGGAATCTTTATTATTTGTCTCTGCACAAAAGCCAAGAGTCTACTAACATTGCTCAACAGTGAAGTTCCCAAGTATTAATAAAATTCTTGCACGGGTTTGGTTCTCAAAACACAACAAATACTAAAGGTCACCTTCTCAGGTAACATCATGATTATAAATGACAAATGACATGAATGAAGCAGAAATATTCCCTGTCACGTTTACATTTTGTGTTACCAAACTTTTTTTCTGGGTTGCAATCCAAATGCCTCCCCTTTTAAAAGCAGAGAGCACTAAAGCTTTGCTACTTTTGTGCTACAAGAGAGCAAGAATCATAGAAACATAATGTCTTTTAGGTTGGAAAAGACCTTTAAGACTATTGAGTACTACCATTAACCCAGCACGGCCAAGTCCACTACTAAACCATGTACCTAAGTGCCACATCTGCACGGCTTTTAAATACCACCAGGATCTGTCTGATAAGCATTTGGCTCTCCACAGGTCTGATCCATATGTAGTGGCACTCAATTCTAATGTCTTCAACAAATGTTTGACCACAATACCTTTCTTAACCTAGAGTTTGAAAGTTTTAGTACTAGTCCTTTATTATAATTTTTCCTACTGATTTCAATACAGTTTCAGATGGCTTCTGCCTCCATAAACATATTCTTTTCTGCAATACTTTAACCATTATCAGCCAATTAACACAAATTAAAAGATCTAATATCAGATCAGGCATTCTAAATTAGTCAGGGCCAGAACCAGTTTGTAGTACAGAAGCTTAGTCAGTTTTACCATTTGTAAAATTATTTTATGGTCCTTAGTGAGGTCACCTACTCCATGTGGAAAAATACATATTCTAAAAGAAATTCTAGCCAACTGTAAATATACTTCAAAGGATAGAGATGGAAAGATGGCCCTATTAAATTACACATAAAATTCATAACATAATCATATTTTAAAGGTTTTTAAACATTTTCTGTTTTTAATAAGCAGTGATATTTATACCTATGACTGTAAGTATCAGTGTGCAGAAGTTGGGAGATGAAGAAGGAACAAGTGGGTTATAACAGAAGATCAGCATTAACTTTGCATAATCCAGGGACAATGGCTGAAGTCAATGTTAATCAGGATTTTGTCCTTATTATTCCTCTCAAAGTGATGAATTTTCCATAGCACCATAGTTCGGTGAATGCGTGCAATCCTCCCACTCTCAAAACACCACAAGAGTTCTGTCTTGGCACTAAATGAAGACTGTCTTCCTTTAATTTCAAAACTAACAGCACTTTTCTTGGGGCCATAGCTGAAAATTTTCACTCTTGCAAGTAATAACATAGTTCAAAACAGCTCATGAAGGGGAAAAAAAACACTAAAACAACTAAAAGAAGAGCAGCTGCCTAAAGTTAGTAATCTACACATATTTTTCTAACAGATAATCAAGCAAATAAATGATGCATGTGTTAAAAATTACCCCAGGCAACTATAAATTATGTACTTGTCCTGGATGAAGTAGCAAATTCTTTACCATACATCAGCTTCTTCTAACCCTATAAAGTAGTCACATGCCATCACACAATACATTACATAGTTCCATTTGTGATAGAATAATTAGTCTGAATAATTATTCATGCATCAAAACACAAGAGAAAAGAGAATCTACATTCACTTAATGAATGCATCAGTAGGTGCTGCATAACTTACCCCTTCACTCATCAGTATACCTGGCACTTATTTGAAAGAATTGGGCAGAGAAGAAGTAAAAATTGTCGTAAGGAATTTATTTAAAGAGTATGAATATAGCCACATGCATGCCAAAAGTTAGGAAAAAGAATACACTTCCAGCTGCTGGATAAAGGGGACGCTGCTGGAGCAGTGTAAGACCAGCAGCAAGGAACACCTACCCCTGCAGTGGGATGTAGATAGACCCAGAGTTCAGTGCAACCCTCCCACAACCCCTTTGGTCCCAGCCAGTGCAACCCTCCCACAACCCCTTTGGTCAGAGTGTGGCTGAAATTCTGGGGTTTACAGTCTCTCTTACATGCAATGGCTTCATTATAAACCACAAACAGTCAGTTTTGCCCTGTCTGACAAACAGGACTTCTGGCATCTGTGCTGGTCAATGCTGTCTGAATGAGACCTTTCTGCAGGCCAGATCACCAGTGCCATTCAGTTTTGTAAAGTCTGGATATTTCTTAACCCCTGTATGCCTCAACCCTTCATTTCATTTCAGCCCAACCAGCTTCCAGAAAACCAAACTATGGTTTTCAACCTTATGCTCAAACTAATAGAGCAAAAAAAAATATATTAAAAATTATTTTTACCTAGGTATTTTTAAAAAATAACAATTTGGGGTGAGAGGTAAGAAATATGATGAAGGCATTCTATAGTTAAATGGATGTTAATATAGTTATTTATTAGATTTCTGAAACCAGTGCCAGGTAGACTGATGAAAAATGAGTCTGAGAGGTAGTGGTGAACATCAGCTTTTGGCTCCATTGTGTGATAGAGGTTCATATGGGCAAATGAGCAAAGTACTGGAAGTCTCTAAATAGTAGGTCTGAAAAGGAGGTCACAGAGGCTGGGTGAAACGTAAAGGAGTTTGACACATTAAGTGAGGACAGTCTTGCTCTGGAACATAGGCAATAGATCTATAGAATCCTACAAAGACAATATTTACTTTAGCCACCGTAAGTGACACGAAGCTGGGCAGTGTTAGACCACTGATGTCTGCTCTATCTGAAGATGTCTCCGAGGCAATTTCAGCACGGGAACTTCATAACAAAGTGCCACAGAAAATAATGTCAGGTTAGTTTATATAGTACACACAGCCATGGATACCTGGTTCAGCAGTCAGATAGAAAACTCTGCTGACTGTCATAGCTCTCTCTTTATGTTCAAACAGCCCCTGCACTCATAAAAGTTTTCACAGACAAATTGTTACAGTACTGACTCTGGAAGGATTTTATTATTAGAAAACCTGTGGAACAAACAAACAAACAAATCTCGAGGCTTTTTCACACAGCTCAGACACTGAATAAAAAAGCCAACAATCTGATATTTTCTGGAAGTCAAAAATCAGATAAATGTCATGTTTCATGGAGATTCTGCATCCAGGTACATGTCATTCCCTACACAACAAGAAGAACATTAACACACAGAATGGACCTCAAAGCATATTGACATTTTAGGCACTTTTCCAATGACCAGGAAATTAAGAAAACAAAAGGAAAAGTCAAATTAATAATCTTTTACTAGAATTCTACATGCTGTATGAGAAAAAGATTCCCAAAGCAGTGAATCCACAATGATATAGGCTCTCAGAAATCAAGAAGGAAGGTATGAAGGCAATAACGTACATATGGAAAAGAATGACTCAGCTGTGTAAATTATTGAAATCCTTTTAGTAAGTCAGATGAACGATCAATGGTATACTACAGAAAGCCTCTCTAGTAATACATATGGCTACTCAAAGAGCAGTCAAAAAGAGCAGAGCAAAAGCAGGTCAAAGCAATTATGAGAATTATGTCTGTTCTGTTACATATGACAAGATCATGTACACTCAGGATCTTTTAAAAGGTACCAGAATCCTAAGGACGTTGAGGTGAGAGAATTGTTTGCATGTGACAGTGGTATTTAAGTACTGATTATGCCTATTAAAATCTACAAAATATAATGTAAAACTATAAATTTAATGCATTTTGTGAATATATTTCCTGAAAATATAACACAAGTAAGGGAATTATAATTACTTTGACAGAAGCAATTTTCTAAAACTTCCTGAAATCCTGATTCCTGTTCTTTGGTTCCTTGAGAGGGCAACCACAGCCCACTGCTTGACGATGCTTCTCCAGAGTGGGATGGAAAACATGACCACTTTGGTCTACAGAAGTCTACACAGACTGGCTAGCAAGCAGCCCTCAAGCTGCAGACACAATTCCCTTTTGCATTGATTTTGATGTACACCCTCAACTATATATAACTTCTAGTATTTTTTTTTCTCTTTTCGTGATAATTATAAATGGCTGTAAAGGAGTGTAGGTGTTCTTTGATGTACTCTGTCACTGCACTATTCTTTTTGACTTATTACTATACTTACTACCATTTTTTTACACCTTGAATGAATTCTGAAGGAAAATGAAACATGTTGAAAGGCACATACAACCAGCCAAAAATGGAAGCAGCACTTGCTTGAGCTTTATAGTGTTATCCCTGAGCACAGAGAACATGTTTTCAGGATAGATGTAAAGCACAAAATATTGGCACTGTGAAAAGATACTTTCTGCTTCTTTCTGCCTTAAAATGGTTTGCTTTTACACTATTACACCTTCTTTGCGGTAATTTTTTCTATATTAAATTTTCTATATTAATACACAGCAGATAAGATTATTGATAAGATTATTCAGGAAGATATCAGGCATAGGATAGATACTTTGCCTTTGGATTAGGGACCACCTCTATATTTTCTCATACAGAATTTTACACTGAGATAGATAACTCATATCTCAATGCACTTTCACGTGGTAGTTGGTAGTCAATATCTCAATAACCCTTGTATCTCAATACCTCTTTATTTATACCTAAAGGCTTTCATGAATATCATGCACACTACCTATTCTGGAAAGTATAAACAGAAAATAGTGAGTTTTGAAGGCCTATTAATAAAGATACTCAAATAATAATCATTAGAAATGATTATCACTCCCAAAAATCACAAAATGTTAGACATTGGCTCAGAATTCAAACCTATTGGAATGAGAAGGCATCTGAATTAAGGCAGCTATAACTATGGATAGCCAAATCATTAGCACTGCCAGATTTCTCCCTTCACTTGTCCCAAACAATTCTCAATGTGTCATTTTTACTCATCTATTTTCTTCAGTTGCAAGTTGATTTCTATCCTACCAGTAAAATCTGCTTATGTCTTGAATTAATAAACATTCATAATTTCTGAAGGCAATATCTTGATCTGTCCAGCTGATGCCTTCCTTCTTCAATATGCTACTTTTCATTTACAACTGTTCTTCCTGCTAAATCTGTTGATGACTCTTCACTCAGCAGAGAGAAAAACTGTGGTGTTATAATCATATCCAGCATAGGAGTGGTAATGCATTTCATAGGGTAAGATAGGATAAGCAGCTCCCCGGCAAAGTAGCATTTGTGTTAGAGCTTGACATCACTTAAAACAAGAAGAAAATCTATATAGAAAACGTTGTATCTTAAAACTCCTTTTCAATGATTCAGTTATGACTCATTATCACAGTTTGAGAATTCATGTTAAATATATATATTAAGAAGAAAATTAGTATCTGCAGAAGCTTAGTCCCAGTGATTTTGTGAACCTTTAAGATTCTGAAAACACTCTCCACTGTTATAAATATTGTCTACAAAAGCTTTCAGGTTTTCTTTCAATGGATTTTTTGCCATTTTGCTATGTCTGAATTCTGGCTATTTTAGCAGCTTCTCACCCGTGAAGCTTCAAGCTGTTTGTTTGGTGGTGTACACCAAGTACTGATTTTTCTGACATTTGAAAACTCCTTCTTATGTCATTCAACCATATGACATCAGTTTATGTTGCTCTTGAGCCTGTTCTGTCATGTCTGGGGGTATGGAGAAGTAGCAATAATAAGATGATTTAAGCAGTGATAATATAAATCATGCTGTGTTACAGTAAATGAATATTTTTATGCTTATTGATGTATCTTTTCCCAATATAATTTTCACCCTTAAAAATCAAAAATAGCTCATCCATAACCCCAGAAGACAAGCCAAACTTTCCCACTGAGAGAGAGTTTTCAGGACAGCCTGCAAAGAACATACCATATATTCCAAGAATGCATTCCCTTGCCTCTGCTATTTTAAGTGCACCTTAGGAAGCTATAATAATTACTGTGCTCATCAGCTGTAGGAATTGCAGCGAAGAATGTTCATATCAAACAGAGTTCGCATTGCTATGGCAACACAGCCAGTAATAACAGTGTGGACCCTCTTAGAATGGGGATCCCCAGTTAGAGATCTGAAGCACCTGCAGGTGCAAAGGATTTTTCCATGTGCTAGAAGTTCTCTTCTAACAGCAAAAAAAGGCAAAAATTTGGGGGGGGGAAGAAACAAACACAGACCAAAACCAATGAAACACCCAACCATGCATCCTGTAAGGGCCTATTCTAACACTGTGCTTCTTTGCTGTTAGAGCATCACTGCTGCAATCAGAATAATTGACAAATAAAATAGCCTGTAACTGATAGAAATGCCTCTTTCCACCTTTCTGGTGGTGTACCGCAGCCTAAAAGAGGGTGTAAATTGTAATGGGATGTGGGTGCTGAATTTAATCACATTCACACCCTCTTTAAGGATCCTTCATGTTGCAAGAGCTAGGAAAGAAACAGACTTATCTACTTGTAAAAGTTATTCCAAAATAAACCAGAGTGCCGCTTTTAAAGTGCAGTGGTTACTCTGAAGTAGATCCCTATGAGGGAACTCTTATGCTGCAGAATGTTTCCTTTGTCCCTCTTTCAAATTTACCTTAATCCACTTGAGATAACCAGAAAAAGTCTCTCTTTGGAAGCTATTCCAGTCAATTTCCCAGTGCAGCTTTTTACTGTAAGTGCAATCAAATCTAGTGACTGAAAGTACTGGTTTTAATGGTCTGTTCTAATGCTAGGACTTCCAGGAATAATGAAAATTTACATTATGAGAAATAGCATAGAAATAGCAAAAGTTAATTTTCAGAAACAGGCAGCCATTTTTTGCTCATTTGATAATGAAGTCCACAGCACGATTTCATTTTGAGTTATCCCTTGATGCAAATTTTCTATCATAGGTATTTTTACAGAGCGTCAAAAGTGTGGTTATATATTGGAATCCTTTCACAGTAGCCCATTAACGAGGTTCCAGCCTTGCCTGCACCTGGGCTTTTACTTCCCCTCTCGTCCTACAGCTACTGTTTCCTCAGTCATAATGATCTGGCAATTTGTACAGGCACACTCTGCAATAGAACTGTGTGATTAAATATCCATGTATTCAGGTTAGTCTCCTTTTTACTTTAGTGGATTATTTTAATGGTCTGGTTTCAATCACAACCCACAAACAGGCTGAATTTGTAAAACAAGGTAACTGGAACCCGTGGCCAAGACGGATGTGTTAGGACCAGAGGAAGCAACTACTGTTGACAGGATCCTCCTAAGTTTTCCCCAAGGAAAATTTTATTGTTAGTAAAGAGCCAACTACAAAGTATAAGCAGAAAAATGTATCCAACAGATTAAGACTAGAAAGCTTTGCCTTCTATGTTTGTGCCTAAATGCCATTCTGTCACCAAATCTAAAGGAAAGTGATCACAGTGCCCTTAGGAAATGGGCACAAACCCAAAGTATTGCAGACAGCCAGCTTTCTCTTGTTTTAAGTTCAAGTTTTAGTTCTTCCAAATTTCATGAACATGAAGTTAGGGCCAAAAGCACTCAGGGCACTTTCTACATGAGCTGCACTGCTGACTGTTCTCACCAGCAGAGCTCTGGGAAAGCCTCAGACCCAGCAGAGCTCCTGAAAGGTATTTCAGAGCTGTAGGCTTCACTCTGAAGCCTGTAACAACACAATGCTTTCTTCTCATATTGCAACTTACAAGTGGGATTTTTACTCCCTGCTTTTCTGTAGACAGCTCTTACTATACATGCTGTGGACCACAGGAAATTAGCCATGTTTCCATGTTGCCTGCATTCTGACAATATTGTGGATAAGGACAGTATTATGGATAAGGACAAGAGGAATAATCCCACACTTACTTCACGATATGTGAGTTCAGGTCACATCTGGTTTTGGTTCTAGATGTTAAATGCTTGATTTCACTGAATACATAGAATTTTGTTTCTAAGAATATTGGGTTAGATTCTCGGCTTTGTACCTCTATATTCTGATGATTCAAAGAAATGTGGCTTTCTTTCCAATGCAGATTTCTTAGTACATAGAAGTTTCAAGTGGGAGAGTAGAATTGGCTGTAGCTATACCAGACAAACATATGCTACTACATTATACATACCTGAGCATTTCAGCATATTGAGTATTCTGGGGAAGGCATATAACTAGACCTGTTGTAAATCTTTGGTCCTTGAGAGATGAATGTAACAAAAAGTTTGAAGCAGTCGATAAAATGCTTAGATCTGCAGTGCAGCTGATCCAGAAATGGTCTTGATCACCATAAGGAACGAAAAATCTGCAAACAGATCTCTTTTATTCACAAATCTGGAGAAGACAAAGATCACACCATCAGGTCCATCTCGTCCAAGACAATTGAAAGTCCTTCAAAAGCCTTTAGTATTTCAATTGAAGGGAAAAAACAAATCTTATTCTAGAATTCTAGATTACTTTATCCATGGTAAGGTAGTTGCTATTCTGGTATTGATTGGGTTCCTAGAATAAATTTTTAAGTTTGGCTTTTGCTTCACATTATTCTTTAAACAGAAGTCAAAGCAGGAAAAAGAGCATTTAGAGATGAGAGAGACTCACAGAGGCTATAATATGACACTGTTACCTTCTCGTCAGGCAGAAAAGAAACAGACCCACCTACATTTATATTTATATTCTCAAATTAAGAGCAACATAAACTGAACCATAAGAACATTGTAGGCCTTGAAAAGTCAATTGAACACTGAACATTTTTTATTTTTTTGATTACTGATTATTTAGCCTTGCTTACTGCTAATAAAAAATAATTTATAACTGTTCTTCCATTACTATAAAATAAGATACTTTTTATAAAGATAAGATTTAAACACATTCTTTAAGCAATCAAGAGGGTATTTTGTCTTTCTCCCTTCCTTGTTTTTTTCTTTTTTGAACCCCGAGAAAGATTTTCAAGATTTTTTTGACTTAGAAACTACTAACTACAGGTCTATATGATTCAATGTAGAAAAAGCTTTGCCTCCCAGCAAAGCCTATTCTATTCAGGCTGAATGGTTTAACATTTTACTTCTAAATTCCATATAGAGTGGATAGCCACCCATGTGTCCCTGCATACCCTTTTATATCATTACTAATGTGGCGCTGTGAATTGTTGATGCTGTTCCTTGAAGTTAACACCTGTGCATTTCAGCTCAGTAATCTGAGTTTTTTCTAGGTTTTCTATAACATGCTCCAATGTTACATTACCAGATACAGTTATTCAAGTTTCCACTGTCAGGAATGGAAGCAAATATAATTCCTGTCCCCAAAACTTTATTTATTTATTTATTTATTTATTTTACTTTTTCTTCATTCCTTGATTTATCAAATCCAGTTTTTTTACAAGTATGACTTTAGGCAGAAATTTTCTTTGTCTGTTTACATGTTTCTGAGAAAAACTTCACCTACATGTCCCAAACTTGTACCTCTTGAGCAAGTAAATTCCACCAGAGAATTCAAAATAGAAATTGTAATACTTTTTATTTGTTTTTCCGCACACACCTTTAAATAGGTAATTTTAGTTTCCATTTTTAGAGAAAAAACCCCTCAGTAGTGTTCAATGTTCATGTTTTTCTTGTCTTTCTGTTGGTCATATGCTCTGTCTGAGCAGATTAAAAAACCCATACATAGGTTTCACAGCTATGTTACACTCTAATAATTCATTAAATTGTCTGCCTGAGTCTTTTTTTTCCTCAAAGTGTGTGAGAATGAAAAATGTGCAACCACAAAAATGTCATTCAAATAGGCCGATAAGCATAAGAAGGCAAAAAGACATGAGTACATAACATCAGATATTTAATTATGAAAAATAAAGATGAAGTCAACATTATTTTAAGGCAAATTTCAGGGAGCAGAAATAAATATGGTAAATGTTACTGAAGACATCGGTAGGTGCAAGCACGTTACATAAATGTTAGAGTGTCTGTGTAGGTATTTAACTGTGATTAGCAATTTCCAGGAAATGTCTCCTCAGCCTCCAGGAGTCAGTGGCTGACTCTCTCCTGGTGTAACACTGAGTGGCCTCATTAGCCACGTGGGAGAATAGGCCAGGCCAAAAGTGCCCTCTTTGTCCCAGAATTTGTCACCTCTCACCTTCTCCAGGCTTAGTTCCTTGGTCCTTGGGAGCAGTTGCACCTGCGAGCGAAGGCTGTGCCCCTGAACGACTGTGCAGCTGCAAAACCACGAGCACATGTTGCTTCAAAGTGGACTGTACATCCACGAGTCCTTTCCCTCAAGTCAACGGAAGCCCAACATCTAAAATGACCATCACAGGCATCATTACACCCTCTAGGGTGTAACCAGCACACCTCTGGCAGTGCCGACAAATAAATTCTGAAACAAAAAGAAGCATGGAAGCATACAGTTTGATAATGAAATCCTAACTGCGTGGAAATCAATTGTCAGAATCCAACTGTTTCAGAGGTGGAATATTATCCCTTATTATTAATCAGTGTATTTTTAGTGTGAATACATAGGTGTGTATATGTGTATATATACACATCCATATTCATTATGTACCTGAAGCAATATTTTGCATTCACTGAGAATGCTTTATAATTAAAGTGTTTGCATAATTAAAGTGCTTTCTTGCAGAAATATTTTTTATCATTGTGCAGTAAATCACAAAATGGGAAAAAAAGGCAGAGTTGGCTTATCTTTGAATGATATAAGCATTATTTGATGCTTTGTAGTATCCATTTATGGCAGTTTTTAAAGCTTGCTGTATTGAAAATGTGCAAATATAAAAAATTTAATCTAACCATGTTCCTACTTTAGGCATTATATGTTACTATCTTTCACTCTTTATTTTAATGCCAATGCCTAATAAGGAGAGACTTTAAAATTCCCTGATATTTATTGAATGCAAAAAAATCCAATGTAAATACCTTTTTTAATTATTATAGTATTTAGAGACATAATATAGATAATAAAATCAAACATAAAAATTAATAAGACTATAAAATGAACCAAGTCTATTTTATGCATGTAAAAGTAGAAGGTTATTTACAAAATTGGCGAACATAACTGATGAGAACAGCATCTGCGTTAAAGGCTGATTTAATTTTTCTTTTGTAATATTCATTTAAGATTTTGCCCCTTAATTTTGTCATTGGTCTGGGCACAGCACTGTAGACATGACATGCTTTGATTATAATCTAGATCTAACTGGGTGGCCTTGGACAACTGATTTCTGAACTTGGTTTTTTTCACTGTCAGTAGCATGTAGGGGAAGTAGAGTCTTTGTCTGTTTAGGTGTTTCTTGGCTAGTAAAATGGAAATGGTCATCCTTATCTGTTATGTAAAGATGCTACAGGGATTTGGCAGCTGATATGTGCAAACTGATGCTTGCGAATATGAAAAACAGACAGCTATGTGCTATTTATTTGGTTTTACAGTTATATAAATTAGTTTATTTATAAAAAGGGAACTAGAAAATATTCCATGGTGTTTTTAAAAATGAGGCCTTCTCATGTTCCAGAATCATGCTATGATAGGAGTTGGTCAAAGCAGATGATTTGAAAACTGCAAGATACTATATGCACTAATGAATATGCTATGCATGATGCATGGTAAGAAGGGTTTTTCCTAATCACATTTCCATTTATAGCAATTTTTAAAGCAGAGAGCACAAGAGACTTCATAACTATTAATTATGAATAAAAATTATAAATGCTTTTTCTCAGTTATGGATCGAGATGTGAAACAATCATTAATTTGCATGTTTTTGGAAGAACAATTTCTGATAAGTCACACATCTACTGTGCTGTCAAGCAAAAGGGAACAGATCCCAGTTTCGAGAAGAATTTGTTTCGTCTTGTAGCTGGAACATTTACACACATTACTGTGCCATTTTCTCACTGGAGGTCCCCAGTCAGAGGCTGTCAACTTCACAGCTAATGCACATGAAAAGTAAATCACCTGCATCAGTCCGAATGATCCTCCCAAACTATTTTAAGTTTGATATTACACTGTATGGGATAAAAAATTTTCATCATCTTCATTATCTGTGGTGATTTTCATGGTAGAGAAGTGGAACAAAGAGCTTGACTGTGACCAGTTAAACCACTGCAAAGGGTTGGTAACTGATTGTTTTCCAAAATCTTACATCCACAAGCAATTTCAGACCACAAAGAAGGAGAAAATAAGTATTTCTGAAAAAAAAATGTAGCTAGTTTCATATCTCCACTAAGAGTGACGACTCAAAAGAAGAGCAAGAAAATATCCCAATCAGACTGTGGCTTGGATAATCTTATGGGTTTCACAGACTTTTGAATTATCTGACTGACAACAGTGAGATCCCCAAAATGAAGAGATGGTTCTGGACCAACTTGTTTCTGACATGGGAAGAAGAAGTGGAAGAGAAGAAGAACAGAACTGGTGAAAGAACCAGCAGAGGAAACTTGTTCTTGCTGCTGTTCCTGCTGCTATTGTGGCCTGGAAATCATGGCTAGTTTTCTGCTGCTGATCTTGTATACCACCAGGTTTGGTCTTAAAATCGCCAGCATTTTGCAAAATAATGGCCGCTATCCATGAAACCTGCTGTCCCCAAATTTTGAAGACTTGGGAAGAAATAAAAACATTCAGCTAAAATGAATCACTTAGAAGTAATCAACACTTGTGGGTGATGAAAAATTCATAAATGACTCTTGAGCCTAGATAAATTGTCAATGTTCTGAAATTATTACACACTGAAAATTTGTACACTGTCTATTGAGCAGATAGATTAACAAAACTTGTATAAATTAAGCAGGCAATCGAACATATTACTATAGCTTTTCCTGTATATACGTCTTGTTCTGCAAAGGGATGTATGAATAGTTATTTGTTATTAATGATAGACACAGATATGAAAAGTAATGTTTCAGTGTGTACCTGTTAGACATTGATGTTTTGGTCTTGGGATATTTTTTATTTTCACAGTGAGGATTCCATCAGCCCATTTGAAATATCTTCTGGAAACAGACTTCAAAAAAAAGGTCATATATTTCAGGTTTGAGAGGATGACTCTGCCAGGCTCTGTGTGGGACAAGCCAGGCCCTGCAGGTGACCCCAGAGGGGCCCTCACTGATGGACACTGTTCTACCCCCTCCAGGAGTTCGGGGGGACAGGTGGGGCCAGAGGGAGCCTGATGGAGGTGGTTACAACCTAGATGTGCTAACAGGGCCCAGAGGGACCCCAGGGTTTTCTTACTCTGCAAGTATTAAAAGAAGCACATCTTGTATTTTGTGGAGGCAGCCCCTGCAGACCTGCTGTCTCTGTGTGCAAGTGTCTCTGTAAGTTTACTCAGGACTTCCAGTCTGTTGTAGTCTATTGAAATAGGATTGTATGAGCTGGAATCAAGACCAATGACCATCTAACTGAATTCACATTAGTTTATGTTGTATTTCATATGTATCATTAGAGGATAAGTATAGCTGTACCTTTCCCTTATATAGAGAGCCCTATGAAAACATTTTGAAAAGCAGGACTAATGCTTTAGCCAAACACTGGGTATAAAAATGTTCTCGGGTTGAATTAAGGATCACATGGCAAAATTAGTCAATTAGAAACGTGTATCTTGTGCTAGTGCATTATGAGGATAACAATAGTTCTTGTAATCATTTACTTAATGAATACAGCCATAGAGTAACAAATCTACTACTAATCTTAGAAATTATTTCTTCAGCAACTGAATTAACAGTATTTCTTTTTCAAAAGGTAAATGTCTTGGGGGTGACTTTATGATGTGTATCCCATATCCCATATCACTGCTCAGTATCACATATCACCAGCACAGTAACCTTTTCAAAACTTTCATAGATCCTGCTTCTGTCCCACTCTTTACCATCAGCTGGGAATATTAAATGGGTCCTAGCAGAGACTTTTCAACTTCTAGTGGAATCAGAAACACCTTGTGGTTCAGTTTCTGTTGCTGAAGACTCAGATGTGTGTTCCCAAAAAATTACTAACTAGAGAGAAATCTTAAAAATAAAAACAATAATGCCCCCAAATGAGCTTCCCTGAAATCTAAATAGTCTGGAAACTGCATTCAGAGAGGCAGAGTGGTCTTTGAGATAGGAAAAAAATAGAACCTTGCCAAAATTTCAATTTCCTTACATCACCATGCACTGGGATAACTCCTATCAGGATCACAGTCATACATGTGTGTGCTAGAGCTGGTGGGTCATCTTAAGAATTTAGGTAAATGTCATGGTTTAACCCCAGTGGCATCTAAGTACCATGCAGCAACCTGCACAGTCTCACCTCTCCACTTATGGGGAGAAGAATTAAAGAAAAAAAAAATGCCATGGGCTGAGATAAGAACAGCATAGTAACTGAAATAAAATAAAATATAAAAATAAAGAAAAAAAAATGCCATGGCCTGAGAGAAGAACAGCATAGTAACTGAAATAAAATAAAATATAAAAATAACAATAACATTAATTATACTAATAGCAATAATAATAGTAGTAGTAGTAGTAATAATAATAATAATAATAATAACAGAGAAAGAAATA
>VZTI01002660.1:1077682-1129826 GCA_013397865.1 Struthidea cinerea
TAATAATAATAATAATAATAATAACAGAGAAAGAAATAACAGAGAAAGAAGAATAGTGCACGAGAGAATCAATTCCTCATCACCCACTGACTGATGAGGAACCTGTTCCCAAGCAGTGATTGGCAGCTTCCATGGGCCAACTCCCCCCAGTTTATATACTGGGCATGATGTTCTATGGTATGAAATATCCCTTTGGCCAGCTTAGGCCATGCTCTGTCTTGGCTTCTTGTGCACCTGCTCGCTGGTAGGGAACGAGACACTGTAAAGTCCTTGATTTGAGTGAACACCACCTAGTAATAACTCAAACATCAATGTGTTATCAACTTTATTCCCATACTAAATCCAGAATATAGCACTGTACCAGATACTAGGAAGGAAGCTCCCAGCCAGAAGCAGGACAGTAAAGAACTGAGACTTTGTGACATTAAAACATGCAGAGTGTTTTAAAGAGGGCAAGGCTTATTAAACACCTGTCCTGAGTTTTCTCTGAGGGTGGAGGCTAGAGGTTGTAAAAAAGGAGGTGGTGTTTAACAGAAGGTGGCACGTATTTAAAATATGTTTTGGGGTTTTTTTACTAAGGAGACAGATACAAAATTAAATCTGTTTTTGTTAAGTCTGAGAACAGAGCATGAAAAAAAAGCATTTCATGAATACTTAAAAAACAAATTCTTTCATTTTACTTTAATTGCTATACAGTCAATGCTTAAATTTTACAATCCTTAGTCACAAAGGACTTCAAGGTCATGCTGCAGGCAAGACTCGTTCCAAAACAAAAGTGGCAAAATACATACAGCATTTTGTACTCATACCCTATGCATTATTTGAATTTCTTCCTGGAAACCCTGGTCAAGTCTCAGTCATTCTGTACCTGGACATCTGCACTGGGTGGTAAAGTGAACCAGGTGCTGTGTCAGCAGCCTCCTAGACCTGTATGTCTGTAATGCTGTGTAACCCATAGGCTACAGCAGTTGATATTCCCTACTCATCTCCAAAAACCTTGAACTAGTTTTTGCAATGTTTTATTTTGGAGCTAGACCTTTTACCTCTAGGGGCTCTGTTCATAAGAACTACAGGTCTGTCCTGATAAGGGCATTACTCAGGACTTTTCTCAATAATCTATACAGTTTTAATGGGCCACACTCACTGACATAATTACAGAGGATTTATAAAGGGAAATAGATTTGTTTGTAGATTTTTTATATTATTTTTTATTTTCTCGATTTTCTCCAAAGGATATTTTGTTAAAATAACTGTCCTCCCACTATTGCCCTGAGTGTTTCTGTCTGTGTATGTTTCTGCTCCTTGACTGAATGCTTGTAAATTTTCAAACTGAAAAACAGCCATTTCTAAAATTCCTAAATAACTTTTAGCTGATGAACTTTCCCTATTTTTTTATTGAAAAAATATTCGAGGACTTTCAGTGTCTTTCTGCTTATAAGAAGTCTGAAGACTCTACCATTAGCAAAGCACTTAAAACAACATACTCTATCAAGCAGCTTTTTTTTCCCATAAAATTCAGCATATTTCGGGCTGTAGAGATGAAAGGTTGGGTTTGTCTGGGTGTCTGACTATACAGAAACATTGCAGATTGAAAATATGTATCTCTTATTTCTTATATGACAAAATTTAAAAATTCACTTTAAAATATTGCTAGTTGGATTCATCAGAGTAATGTTATTCCCAGAACTGAAGAAAAAGAAAAGGTCCTCCTCACTGGGCATCTGTGAACATTCAGGGTGTCTGGAAACACCTGATGGAAGATGAGAGAAGAAGTAAACCTTTGGGATGGAAAATATTTATTCTTCATTGTATGGCCAGCACTTTTATTTTGTACCCCATGATGGTCTTACACTATCACCACATGCACTTTTAAGCCTTCCCTCATCATGATCACAGGAGGGAAACTGCAACACAATCAGACCATTGCAGCATTTGCCTCGAAAATCATTTCGCCTCCAGCAGGGACCAAATTACAGGAGACCATTAAATATTAAAACTCTTAGCTTCATCCAGTGTTTAGCTTTTCTGAGAATGCACCTTCATGTCAGCAACACGAAATCTGTCAGGATGCTCAGTGAAGGTTTTCTGCCAGTTCTTCAACAAAACACTCTGTTCATAGTAACACATTACCAGCAAGGATACTGTGAGCTGAATAAAGATATGGGCATTTCAGTCTCGAAAATTTGGCTTAATCACGCCCCAGGAACCTGCAAGGATCTAACAGGAGTCTTTAAAGAGACACACTGACTTGACCGAGTCTTGTCTGACTACATCAAGTCATACCACTGCTACAGACATCAGCCATGTTTTCAGAATCCTTATTTTGCTGTTTCCTTCCAGTAGTAGATGTTTATAGGGCACGACTGGCAAAGAAAAAAGAAAAGGAACTGGAGAACTTTGGATTGGACTTCAGAACTCAGTGTCCTCTCCAGACCTTCTCCTAACAAGTTCCAGGCCTGATGTACACACAATGTTGTAAGGGTTTGTTCAGGTTCCCAAGGAGAGAGATATATGGGAAAGGCTAATTTTTGGGGGAAGGGAAAAGAGACTTATGGAGACAGAGTACCTTTCCACCTGTGGCTTGATGGCAGATAATAACACTTTTTGGCAAGAAAACCAAGCACTTGTATATACAATTATTTAGATGTGTTTAATAGGAGCAGTAATGGGGAAGGTTACAACTGCCTATTAGTACAGTTTAGGCATTAGACAGTCTTGCTCTTGTGCTTCTCAGACAAGAACTGTGCAGCTGTGTGCCCTATCATTATTAGCCTAAACTAAAAGAGCAGTTTTCTGTCATATCAGAGTGGGGTTCCAAGCGTCAAAGACTATAAAACAATACCCAAAATTCTTAGGTCTTCGTGGTTTTATTGCTAATTTGTCAACATATAGGAAGTTTTTCCGAATTAAGACACTAGTTACAGAAAGACTTGGCTTTTCACAGGAGAAAAATCATTAACAAGGTGGTAAATGGTGAATAATCCAGTGACTGATTTCAATGTAGCCCATGGACATATGACATTAGTAAAGATAATAATCTTTAAAAAGAATGTCCTGTTTTTAGTGTCTAATCTGGTAAGGGCATCTGCCCACACTGAGCTCATAGCAAGACTATGGCTACGGAGAAGAGTGACTCAGTTTGCATTCAATAGGAATGGACCCCATCAGCACAAGCTAAAAGGAAATTGTGTGCCTCACCCTCCTAAGCCTCTTTGAATATCCCAGCCACTGTTTTATTCTGCCAGATGAGTTGATGACAAGCAGCAATCAGAAACTCTCTGGTTTAGTGCTATTAAAATCATTACTGGAGAAATTTGGAAAAAAGGCATCAGCATTCTTTCATTGCATAAAAATATTCTGTCTTTTATGAGCTGAGTCATAACAAGCTGAGACATATTTACTACTCAGACAATTTTTAAACATTATAGAGTACTTCCTCAGAATATTACTACCATGAGCAAGACAATTGACATTTTCAACTTTAATATGAATAAACTCCAACATTAGTACTGCAACAATGCAAATGACTGCAGTACCTCTTCCATTAATACTGCCCAACCAGGAAATTACTTTAAATTATGGTAGCTGGCAGTTATGTATCTTGTATTTATGACTTCCCAGCAAATTCAGCTCAGAGTGGAAAGGCACACTTTACTACTGTAAGAGTGAAACTGCCTTAGTCTTGGGGTGTGTTTGTTTGTTTAAAATAGATGAGATGCTGCATCCCTCCCACTGAATTTCACCACAAGAGCTGTCAGTAGGCCATCTGAATTCTGTTTTCCCATCCTATATCAGGATCCTTCTGGATTAGATTTATTGTTGCCTTCCCTCAATCGCTTCAACCCACAGCAGTCTCTTCTCTGATGATGAGGGCTAAAAATAGTTCCCTCCCGAGCCCAGCTCAGTAACTGTAATATCCAAACACACAGAGAAGGCAGATGTGCTAGCTGGTAGCTGAATGTTCTCTTTCACCACTTCCAGCCAAGAAATAAGGCCTCAGTGCTGGGCTCAGAATAAGGACTTAAATCTGAAAAACTGGTGCTTGATGTGTATAGTGAACTGCTTTTGAATAGTGGGAACAAAGTCAATTACAAACAAACAGGCAACTCTAGCACAATAAATTCACTTTGGTGCAGAGACAAGCGAACCCTTCAAAATAAATAGATTAAAGGGTATGTGATTTCATTGATTAATCAAAGTAACAATATTAGCAATAGAGTTATTTAAAATCTGCAGGCATCCTTTCTATATTTGAAATATATATCGCGAAACATTTTTTTATTTCTTTATTCAATATTGCCTGCCATAGTGAGAGAAAAGAGACAGCAGTCTCTTAATCTGTGAGTGATCCTATTGCAAACTGGAACTGGGTTACCCGGTAAAGAGGGTTGCAAGATGTATGTGAAGCCAACTGTATATGGGTTTTCTTCTCTATTTCTCCTACTAATCAATAAAAGCTCTTTAAAGTGAAAAAGTTCT
Source organism: Struthidea cinerea (assembly GCA_013397865.1). Taxonomy (NCBI): domain Eukaryota; kingdom Metazoa; phylum Chordata; class Aves; order Passeriformes; family Corcoracidae; genus Struthidea; species Struthidea cinerea. The sequence continues at coordinate 1,082,162 of VZTI01002660.1, forward strand.
TCCCAATAATGCAAAGTAAATTAAATTATTTCTACCTTTTACACTGTTAAATACTTTTCAGTTAGGCTTTGTGCCAGGATTCTACTTCATTGGATCATTACCTGTATAACACAATTAGGTATTCACAGAGCACCCCAAATGAAAGCACAATCAAGCATCCTCCCACACGCAGACATGCTGGAGTTCTTTGGACAGAATATGCAGAGGTTAATGCAACCCCAGTGACTCTACTTTGGACATCTTATTCAGAATTTGCTAACATCAATCTTTTTTTTTTTTTTGCCTAAAACCCAGTCTCAGCATTCAGCAAATCCAAACATCAACACCGCATTTGTGTTTGGTCATACTTGAAACCAGGTGTATGCAAATGGTGTTTATGTCATCTAAATGACATCTACTATCATTCAAAATGGTCCCATGCAGAAGGATGGGACACTTTGTCCAAGAGCTCCAACATGCAGAATTATTAGATTTGGCAGTATGAAGAATAACTCAATTTAATTCAACTCAACTCATTCATTTAGAAATTCTTCAGTGTGGAGAGCAAAGGAAAGCAGACCACACAGAATCAAGACTCTACACAGAGGTACAACAGTGACAAGGATGAGACTGAACTCCCTAAATGTGTCTTTGTGAATAAATTAAATTTTACTTGTGAATTTGACCTTCTGTGGTAGCAAACCGTTAAAATATTCCCCAGCATGGATTTGGTACATTCCAGCTCCTATAACCCCATGAAATTCTCTGATTTTGTTTAGCTGCTGTAACTAGCCAGTGACAATTGCTAATAAACCATTTGTATTCCTTCTGCTGGAAGGGAAGCATGTTTACTAGCACTTTGCCCTGGTACCTAGAACATTCCCAGACATGTTTAATTTACTTCCATAGCCACAGATTTTATAATCATTTTACATGAATCTTTTCTGTATCTTAAATTAGGATACAAAGACAGTTGGGAGTACAATAGGATTTGGGATTCCAGAGTATTTTGCTGCCTCAAAAAGAGCAGATGTCTCTGAGGGCTGATCAAGCTATTGTGGGAGATAAGGACAGGTTGCTGGGTAGCAAAGGGTTGGTCGTACAAGAACTGGTTTTGAATCCATATTCCCAAGATAAATCTCATCATCACACCACAGGCAAAGAAACTTGCTTCCAGGGCTGCTTGCTGTTCACCTTTTGGCTGCTGTTTTGAGGGTGCTTTTCTCCTGGTTTCCTCTTCCCCTGGGAACATAGCCAGGGTCTGGTCATGCTGCTAAAAAGACAGGCTAGCCCTGCTAGCCCTCCTCCAGACCTGACAACCTGGACCTTTGTTCTCTTCTCTGCTCCAGTGGTTTTGCTTAGGCTTTACTACAAACTGTGCCTGGTACTCATAGTAACCCGAAGATTCATGCCATCCCTTTCCTCTCACCTCCCTTCAGCCTTCCAAATTACCACCATCATTACAGAAATCACATGCGTATACACACAGACAAACCAATCACTTTTTCCTAATCAGAATTGCTTGAATAAAGACTGAGAAAAAAGTCAGTAAAATGAAGTGAGTTGTAGTAGTTTGCTGCTTACATGTGTGTCTGATACTCAATCAAATTGTCATTGATTGTGTGTAGGATTTCTGCTAATACTTCAAAATCTGGAAAACTGGGACTGATCTTTAACCTGAAGTGGTACAGAAACATCCTCCAGATCCTTGCTCTCAGGATGGAAGGATTATCTTTTGGCCCTCCATAGTTGTTGCTTTTACACCAAAGGAGGGGGAGAGAATTCAAAAAGCCAAACATTGCTGTAATTATTGCAGAAGGAAATGGCATCCCTGGAGTATTGTCAAAAGAGGGCAGACAACAGGATCTTCAGAAGGATGCTGATAGCAGTGTCACAACTGCCACAAAGGATGACCTCCTGAGGATGAAAAGAACTATCATGTGCAGATTCAGCAGTGCCCATCTGAAATGTGGTTATGCAACTTGGCACTGAGTGGCTCAAATCTAAACGGCCAGGTGATCCAGGAACGGTTGGACATGGTGTTAATAAGCACAGAACCATGAGCCAAGGACTCTGGCTGTGGACAGCCACTGTCTCCTGTGCCACTGGAGATCTGCTCCCACCTGCTCTTCATCACTCTGACTCTTAACTCATTATCTTTTCTGACAAAGCTGTGCCTATGGGTGCTGCCTATTCTGTTTCAGTCAAAATGAGACAATGAGGCAGTTTATCCTAAACCATATAAATACTACTGCTTAATCTTTTTTAACCCAGCTCATTTTAAGTGCAAAAAGTCAAATTAGGTTTATTTTGAAATGTCTGACAGAAAACTGAGCTGATTGACAGACCCACACACCATCCTGCTCCGCTGTTATTCCACAGGTGGCCTTTGCCAGGGAGACAGACAAAGCTTGACAGATGCTGTAACACCTGAAGTCCCTCCAAGGAGAATCACCAGATGTGTGTGCCCATGCCCTTAGGACACATATTGGTAAAATTTCTTCCAAGGATGACACTAACCTTTAGACTAGACTAAGCCTACTGTGTCACTTAGGAAAAAAAAGAACAACAACAACAAAAGTCTCAGAAATTCCAGTCTCTACCTTCATTCTTCTTTGGAAAAAAGTCTGTCTAGTGATATTGCTGCTCGGAATACAGCTACTGTAAAATGTCCTCAACTGTTTCTGAGAAAATGTCCATTTCTCCTACACCTATTACTTCTAATATACAGATCACAAGGCTTTTTTGTATCACAGTAAGTTTATCTGACCTATCTGGAACACAGAAAAAATGCAAATAATTTTCTAGCTCTGTTGTTTTATGAAGTTATTCAGAGGATAGGAAAAAAAAAAAACAACTGCCTCGTAGACAAAGAGGGTGGGAAGCAATTTATCCTCCTGCTTCCCTATTATATAACCAATTCTTATTCTTAAGTGCACAAATAAAATAAGAGTAAATTGAAATAAATCAAATAAATTACATTGCACAGTTTCAAGCTCTACATTATGTCTTGGCTGTAATAATATACATTATCATTAATGGCTTTCACTTTACAGCGCTGAAAATCAGATTTGTTATTGTCATCTTCATTCCTTGACCTTTACTATCGGCATTGCTCACATGAAAGTATTAGTCTGCTGTCACACTTCAAGAAACCATGTAATAAGGTCAACTATGCATCACTCCAAGCCATCTAAGGCTATTTTACCATATTTGCTTTGTGACAAATGTGTAAGATCACTGCAATTATCTACAATGATAGTTAGACTTCATGCTATATACGATTCAGATTTCAATTGTATCAGAAAATACTAGTGCCAGATGACTAGTGTAACATTTTATCACCATGAATCCGATATCCATTTAACTGAAATGCAACAATGGACAACTTCAATTTCTGAAATGAATACTTATATTCCTGAGAAATCTATAAGTGAAAAAATATTGTTATCTACTCACCAATTAAAAGCGCTTACCTGCTTTTTCATTTTGATATTCCTTAGGATTTGCAGGGTTTGGGGGAGCAATGAAGGTTAGGTTTCATAAAAGAGTTCAGAATTGAGTAAATAGTTTTACTGCTGAACACTTAAATTCCTATGGAGATTTGTGAGATACTGCAGTATATCAAAGAAATCTGCATTAAGAGTATGCTCTTCCTTGTATTAAGGAAGATGGCAGGAGAAACATGCTCTGTTCAGCAGCCGCTGCCATAAAATGATATAAATGCAATTACATTACCAAGGGACCTCATTTTGACAACCCAAGAGGGCAACTACATTTTCTGCTTACAATATATAAAAGATCCCAAGCACTTGAGTCTCCGCAGTTTTTTGAGCTCTGATTGTTATTCCTTATACTGAGGATGGAGGATGCTTTTACTCTGTGGCTGAAGAGGAAGAAGGAGGACACATTTGCAATGGCAGTGGATGAGTGGAAAGGCCTCCACAGGGACCATCAGGCAACTGGCCGGACATTTACATAACCAGAAGAGGTCCAATGCCATATAGCCAGTTGGTATCTCTGCCTCACAAATCAGAATGCACAGTGGCTTCAGCTCTTGCTATGAGTCCTAAATAAAACAGCCAGGTCATTGGATCACTATCTATCACCAACAACACAGGCAAAGGTCAAAAAACACTTGGGTGAAAGAACAACTTACAGATAAAATGACTTAAAACATATTGCATGGGGGTTTTTTTCCTCTTCTCTGATCTTGAAGCTCTGAGAAGGTCAAATATTGAATCACTAGTCAATTGCCTAGTCAAGGATTGCCTAGTTATTTATGTTTTATAGCAGCTGGAGCTATAAACTACTAGAAATTGTATTCTGAGATTACCTATGCATGTGCACATCACAGAGTCAGAAAAAGCACAAAATTCCTTTCTTTTTCAGCTATAATAAATAGAGAAATTCAAGCAGCTTATGCAGTTCTTACATCCACATTAACAGAAAAAAGTTTCAAAGGAGAGAATTTTCAGAAAAGAGCAATAAAATTAGGTGCTAGTTTACTAAGAAAGATTTTTAAAATTTAGTCTTGCCCAGAATCAGTGTAATAGAGACATAGTGGCAGACTGAATATACTGGGTGTAATACATATTATTTAGGGTTTATAGGATAAAATTAACAATGGTTAATAGAATTAACGTCAGGAAAGGCAACAGGAAGATCAACCCATGCTGTGTGGGCATTTTAGGAACTGAATCACTGGCACTTTTATGCCACTCCCAGTAACAGATCAGTGTATTGAGCCCTTAGGAGCATTCTGCAGAAAACATGATATGTTCTGCTGTGGAGAGCAGCCAGTTCAATGGCAGGGAAAAGCAACTGCTTTTCTACCTCTGATTTTTATGCCTGTTAACTTTCTTTCCAGTCCTGCTGTGGAAAGAACTCTTGGTAATAAAAGGCATTCTGTATAAAACATAAATTCCTATAAAATTACTTATAGGTTTTGTAGATGAGAAAAGGCAAATATTTTCTTCCCTGGAAATAATTAATCAAGCTTTCTGTGGTGAAAAGTTTTGAAAGCATATAAAGCACACAAAACACACATTTTTACAGAAAATATAAGTTTTCTCTGAAGACACGGGAGCTATTGTACATTTATAAATGTTTATACTGTTGTCATTATTTATTTTTGCTTCCATAATGATGCCTTTTTTTAGGATAGGAAACGACCTCTCTTTCTGTTTTGCACATTACTTGTGCATAGCAGATCTTCTGCTAAATGAGCAAAAAGTGCTTTTACAAACGTACTAATGTTTCTTTCTCCTTCCCATTGACCTAGTGCTTTCATTTTTCAACCCAAATCACTGAAGGTTTCTTGTAGAGAGTTTAGAAACTGATTTTTCCAGCAATCGTCTCTCTCACCTATATGTATACTGCCTACTACCTAGTGAATTAAGAAACCAGTACATAATAGGACACATCCTTCATGAGGATCCTGAGCAATTCTTGTGCACCTCCCATTCCTAAGTCATAGGACGATATCCATGATACGGGGCTGGTATGGGGTTGCCAGGCAGCTGCAAACACCTCTGCTAGGTCTCTTACTTGCATGCCCAGTCTGAACAAAAAAAGCTGTGGAACACCTGATGAGCTGTTATCCTTCAACCTGTTATCCTTCAACCCATGAAAAACAATGTAGTCAGGCAACTGCATAGTATTAACATTATTTATTCATGTCTAGATTTCCCAGCTAAAAGCCAGACTCCAGTCTGCCAATTGTTATGTACACATCATGGTAAAATAACATCTGTACTGAGGAGTCTACAAACAAGGCATACCAAAAATAGCAAGAAAGGAAGAGGCACATGCAGGAGTGACTTGCCTTTGTCTAAAGAGCAAAGCCAAGAAGACAGTGCAGTCAGTCAGTACTGTGGTTAATAGGCAGTCATCTAAAATATAGCTCACTACCATTGAAACTTATTTTCTTTCTTTTTATATGCCATAATTACTTTAATAAAAATACATAGGAATGAGATTTATTTGCAATCATGTGCTTAGTTATGCCATTATACTTATCAAAAGACCATGATTATATAAGGCCCACATGTCAAAATTTATATTATTTAGTTCTAAATATAAACATATGTCTTCACATATTCAAATTCTAGATTAGAGTAAATTTTTATCAGAGGGCATACCATTCTGTCCCCATGAATCTGCTGCCAAACAATCTGAATGGGTATTTTGCACAGTTAACACTGTATGAATTTGATGTGCATAGATTAATCCAACTACATATTAATTTATACTAAGATATCTAACCTAACTCATTCTTTTTTTTCCCTGGGGAATACAATCAAAATTCTGCACACAGCAGCCTGGTTCATCTCTATTGGATATACTGATTCAGTCAAAAAGAAAGGGATAGTATTTCATGTGTTTCAGCTAGCACAACTCAACTAGAGTAAGTACAATATACAACTTTGAGCTGACAACACTGGTCTCAGTCCAGCAGAAGATATGTGCACTCTTCCAGATCATTAAAATACCAACAGGCTGGATTTTCTCATCCCACAGCATGTCTATGTCCTGAGGGAAATTTCTCTTACAGTCCAGTTTCATGATCTGTTTGAGACAGCAAGATACAGTGCTGTGACTGAAAAGGGCCATCCCACCCTTTTCTTACCACCAGCTTGCTCAGTTTCATGACACCATGTATCCTCTTGGGCTGCAGTAAACATTTGTCCAGCTGCACTCAAAACTAGTCAGGAACTGGTGTCAGTTCAAAAAAAAAAAACCCAGTACAACAAAAATTAGTTGGATTCCACGGACTGAAATGAGAAACTGCATGAGATGAGGAATGGGTGGAACTGTCCCTTTTGGTGGATGATCCCCCATAATTTAAACATATTTACAGTCCTGGCTTATTTAGAGATTTGCTTCAAAATGTGTTTATTTTTATAAGATATTTTTTATTTTGTCTGTAGATCTAGTATCCCAGGTTATTTGTTCTTCAAAGTACTCTTCCTGTCCCATCTCATGAATCCATTCATAAGTCTGTTCTGAAATTATTGGCCAAAATAAATCTATGGCATACGACTTATATGGTGCTTGTCTACCAGCCACATGGGAAGCCCAACTGTAGAGCTTCTCAGACTTCATGACTGCACTTTTTTAGAATGTCTTATATCAAAAGCCTCAAGTTACATGGTAGTCAGAGCCTTCTCTTTCTGTATGTTAAGGATTTGGTATTCATTCTGTGCAGTTGATCTAAGGATCCTATTCAAGGGATATTTCACTTTTGATAACAGAGCATTTCTCAGCTTAGCAAGAGAGTATGTAGAATTTAATAGCACTACAGCCACCAGGCTGATTTTTGCTAAAAATATCTTGTTTGTGTAATAAAAGTTCCTGTAGAGTACCCTGGAAGCAACTCTACCCTGCAGTACTACTAGGTGTGTCCTGTCCTGACACTGCCATTTCTCCTGGCTGCCTCCTCTGAGCTCTTCATCCTTCAGAGCTCCCAGTTCTGGCTTCCAGGGCTTCCTGATCTTCACTGCAGCCTCTCCTGTCTCCTGGCTATTGGTTGTGATTCTTCATATACTTGAATTGACTTTGCTTCTTTCTAAGTTACACACTCCAGATAACTTTTTTCAACAGGAGACTCCAGAGGAAGTCATATCCTTTAAGACTTGAAGAGGATGAAGTCCCACGCTATTTACGATGACTGAAGTAAAGCTTAGAATAGCAATTTATAATTAATTGTAAAAATGTGTTGCCCTTCTATGGTGAGTTGACATTGGCTCTCTGTCAGGTGCCACCAAGCCACTATCTCAGTCCCCCTCCTCAGCAGGACAGAGAGAGAAAACAAGATGAAAAACTCAGCTTAATATAGAAAAGCAAAGATCATATGGAAGAAGAGAAAAGCAAAGAGGTTTATTCTCTACTTCCCATCATCAGGCGATGTCCAGCCCCTTCCTGGGTAGCAGTGCCTCAGTACACATGGTGGTGGCTTCAGATGACAAACACCTCAATAAAAGACACACCTCCTTCCACTTCTCCTCCTTTCTTTTGTATTTTATTGCTGAGCGTGATGCCATATGGTATGGAATATCCCTCGTGTCAGTTTGGGTCAGCTGGCTCTGTCCCTATGTCCCTTCCCAAACTCTTGCCCATCCCCAGCCTACTGGCCCTTGGAGCAGGGCTGGACAGCAGCAGCCAAAACACTGCAGTATTATCAACACTGTTCTAGCTACAACCATAAAGCACAGCACTGTGAGGGCTGCTATGGGAAGAGATAAGTAGCTCCATCACAGCACACCCTTGTTGCTGAGCACGTCTGAAAGCGAATTCTGATTTTGTCAAATGTGAGGTTGTTCAGTCTGGTGAAATTGCTTAATTCTACAGGCAGATTGCAAACATATATTTTAACTATGGAAAAGGAAAGTTGTTGGGCTTTGTTACCGGATTTGATAGGTAATTGCTCTCCAATTGGCTTGACATGCCAGTACTTCTAAAACCTTCAGAAAAGTCTCCATAAACAGTGAGGCAATTCTGTATTCCACCAACTTCCACCACTGATCAAAAGATTGTTTGAAGGGATCTCAAAAACTGAGTATGAGTGGGCACAAATATAGCCAAGACATTAATTCTGAAGTTTGAATGCTTATGTGGAAACTTTTTTCTTTTTTTTTCCTCATTTCCAATGGTCAGTATCACAAGAAGTGTTGATATAATTATTGAGCAGACATTTCTTTGTAAAGCACCACAAGATTAAAACTGCTTCAGTAGTAAGACTTAAAGATCAAAGTCAAAAATGCTTCATTTATTTGTGATGACAATTCTGTTAATTGAGCAATTTCAAAGGTATGTAACTTTTCTTATTGCAGTTGCTTCTTTGTAATTAGGGACTTTTCAAAGGGCTTGGGCTCTCTCTGCAGATCCTTTCAACTGGCCGCTGTGTCGGCACCATAACAAGATGAGTGGGAAGCTGGTCTCCTGAGAGAAGACTCATGCCATATCGGTTAATCCAGTCTTCTGCTACTGTAAACCAGTCAGTTCTGCCCAACAGAAAGCCCTGAATTTTCTCAGCTGCTGTCTTCTACATTAAATCATCTGCAAGCAGATCAGCTTTTTGAGAAAAATATGTATTTATGTATTTTCTGATACATCTGATACATAGAAATTATGAATACTCTGGAAAGACATTGTTTTTGTAACAGATCTGCATCCAGTGTCAAAGCATTGATAGCTTTTAAATGGTCTTACAGATTGCAATTATGATAAACAGTGCTATATTGCCACTGTACTTGCATTAGAGATATTAAAAAAATTAATAAATTTTTAAAAGAACAGCAAGAGTGCCTTTGTATTAAACCAATTATCTACGTAGCTTGGACTTTTGATTACCTCTGTTACATAAATGCTGTCATATTGCTATATTCCTCCATCAGGACAAAATTCCCTTATCTTCAATGAGGAATTCAAGATTGGGGTGATAAGAGGAGACGATGGATGAGCAGTGCCTTCAATGTGTCATCTGAGTATCTTGTATTTACCAATTGAGTCTCAAAACACTTATTATCACTTACAATATCAAATTTTTTTTCAGAATTTTATTGCATTTCCAGGAAAGAAAATAAACTTTGGAGGGGAAACATACAATAATTCTTCTCATTTTAGAAAAAAAACCAAAACCCAACCTAGCAGAGTAATAGTCTGAGTTATGCAACACCATCTAGAAAGAAGTTATTTCACCACTGCTTGGAATAAATGGCCACTCAAAAGGGCATAGTCTGGATTTTTTTCTTGCAATTCCAGTTTGAACTAGTAGGACAATGTTTGGCAGAGCTCAGCTGTCTTCATAACAAAATGTCTCAGCACAAATATTGCTCATTACAAATTAAAAACAGTAGTGCAAAAAGCTACAAATATAAAGAAAGAAGACAAAGAAAATTCTATTTGTCTTTGAAGACAGTTGACAGAAGAAAGATTATTTTTAAAGTTTCTATACAAATTAATTTTAGATGAGTGTTCTCATCACAAATTAATATGCAAAAATAAAATTACATGAGTTAATCTAGCAGAAGAAAAAGCATCACAGTTATAGACAGGAACAATAAAAACAAATGCTATACTGCAATCTCAAAAAAATTAAAAATGCTTATTATATTATGATTTCATATAAATATAAATAAGAAAAGAAAAGTATGAACAACAGTTTTCTGTGGAAACATATTTCTATTTGGCTTCCAAAATAATTGCTAAATCCATCTTTACTAAGTACTTTTTTTTAAATTAAAAAAAATCACAGGACAAACAGTTCAGTGTTTCTTTGCTTGTTTGTATGCTTATATGGTTAATAAAAATGTATATTTGAGGTTCCTCCTGTGGTGTTTTTTCTTGTTGAAGACAAGATATTTTTCAATTTTTTTAGGCTTTTTTAAAGTCTAAGTAGCAATTTTTCATATTGCTACTTAGACTTTAAAAATTCCAAAAGACTCAATTTTCTTATTTTATCTGATATTGTGAAATTTGGCTCAGTATTTGTTGCTCATAAAGATTTAGAAAAATTATAGGGGTGAGAACTTTTCTTATAAGTGCATCACATCTTAGCACAAATTATGAGTTATTTTAGTCATTTCCTCCTGTCTCTTAATGTCTCCCTTTAAAAGCACACAACGATCAGTTAAGAAGCAAAGTAGTAAAAACTTCCCTTTTACGTCATGTCTCTCATACCCCATCCTGAGACCAAAACCTCATTTCCTTCAGCGCTATCTGTGGGATCCAAACCAGAGGACACATTTCAGAGCTCTGCTGCTAACATGGAGAATCCCTGCAGCAGCACCCATCACCTTTCCCTGCTGCCTACAAGGCCTGAAGACCATTGTAAGCTTTCTACTAATTTTGAACACCAGCAGATCAAGAGTTCAGTTTCCTTTCCTCATGTATCTCCCAAGTTATGGTCTTCCCATGTCACTCTGCAAATACCACCAATTTACTGACCACTGTCCATCTGAATCCTCTTTCCCCATCACTCCAACTTCCTGGCTGCTCTAAAGGATGAACCTACTTTGTTTGTGTTACCCAAATTCACAGTTTCAGGGTGAGACCCTTGGTTTGTCTGAGTTTCTGCACTAAGGATTCATTCTCCTGCTTCAAGTCTAGCAGCACAGCCCGTGTCTCCAGCCCAGCTGCCACGTCCTAACAGAAGCCATTAACTTAATAACTGAAAACTTGCTGACAGCGCTTCATTTTTTCCAGCCTTACTCGGGATCAGCCTCACTCACACAAACACGGTAAAGAGGAGCAAAACCAAAGCACGGAGACGGGAATCCGAGTTTTTACAGCCGACAGGCCACCTTATCTCAGGAAGGTCTACTGCAAGGCCATAGGCAATTACTGGAAAAATGAGCAGCACACCTGCTAACAAGGATTGCCTAGACATTTAATGCAAGGGAAAGCTTCCAACCCATTTTCCATGCCAGATGACATCAAATCACTGAACAATGGAGAAGTTCACTATTTTATGCAGGAGATGAAAGATTTGAACAGGAAATAAAAGAGAAATTAATTCCTGTGATACATGCAGGCATCAGATATAAGACTTCGAATATGACCAGAAAATATGCCTTACTTTCAGGAGTTTTACCAGCCATAACCTTTTTTCAAATTGGAAATATTGTCTTGGGAAAGAACCTTAACTGATTGATTAAATCAGTAATATGGTCTCTAAGCAAACTGGTCAGTCACATCTCCTGTGGCATGCATGAGCTATAAGGAGTCCCTCAGGCACTGAAGAACTCCCACTGCAGGAGCATGGTGACACGATTTCCACATGTGCCTCCTTTTCTCTCTTGAGCTCTCCCACAAGGCAGAGAGGGAGCCTGCTGGAGTTCCCTGCCTTCCCTGCTTTCAGCAGCACCACAGAGTAGTCATATTGTACAGACTCTTGTGTGAGTTGTGGCTCTGTGACATCTCAGACATTTCTCACCCCTAGCAATAAGCCAAACCTGGATGTAGCATAATGACATCTTTCCCCACATATGCATTCTGTGATATGCCTCTGACTTGCACTATATAACCCAGAGCACTCGCATTAAGATATATAACCCACATCTGGGCTTTACTCTTATGCCTTCTCAGCTTTCAGATATGTGTCTGTTAGAATAAACCACTTGCTTATCTAAAAACCCTACTTTAGAAGCTCACAGTCAGGAAATACACTGTTAGCTGTAGCCCTGCCTTGTGAAGCAAGAATTAACCTCTCTTCAGAGGAAATTATTTTTAGAATTTATTCCAGACATGTTTAGTCTGCTTCAAATATGTTTGCACTCTCTCTGTCTTCAAAAAAACATGATGTAAATATTTATTACAGATTCCTGATTGTAGGACTTTTTTCTGATTGCAAGTGTGACATGTTAAATCATATCTTTACATCTTCTCATATTTAGGGAAGGGAATTAGTATAATTTCTTGACATATTTATCTCTTTCAGATGGAACTAGTTAGAAGAGCACTTATAAATCGTAGACATTTTCCATTAACTTAACTTATTACAATAATCATGTATGATATTACTCATATGAATCAAAAAAGAAATCAACGTTGACAGTTTCCATTTCTAAGAATATTATTTCTTTATTAATTAGTTTCATATAGTCATCGACTCTTTAATGAAGGTCCACGCATATTTTCAGAATGATTGGTAATGCACAAATCATGTTAATAACAAATAATCAGCACAAAATATCTTCCTGGGTTGGCCTACAGATGTGGAGTAGCAGAGGGCCTGATCACGTGCCAGCCATCCCAGTCTTCGAGCCCCGTTGCTGTTACAGAAGCTTTACACGATTTTGCAAGCATGACATGCTGAAATGGTGTATATCTACCCTCTGCAATGTGTACACGCACACATGAAAAGAGATTGGCCTATAGGCATGCAATACTATAAAAAATGGCATCTATGCATTTTGCATTATTGTAGGGAATCATAACCAAACTGATCAGAAATTTTCCTATGCAACAATTTTCTCTCCCCAGGAGATGCCAGTGCAGTGACATCAAAATATTTCACAGACTTCTTGCCCAGTTTCTGCTCACCCACCTACCTTCTTCCCAGTGACTTGGAAGGTTCTCAGAAGGCAAAATTCAGCTGGCAAACCAGAGCAACTTGAAAAGGTGCAAGCCCTCAAAAATCTGGGTTCTGATCCCAAGGTTTTTGTACGAGGTCCTCAGAAATTCATCTTTTATAAAGTGAGGAGGCCAGTCTTCACAAGTTCCTTAGGATTCCATAACTTTGGGACATAGATGCTTTTCTGTCAAGGTAAGGATGTTGGGAACTTCACAAATGTTCCACAAAACGAAATATTATTTTGTTTTAAGGACTGATAAACTTATTGCTCTTACCTTGCTCTTATTGTTGTTTTCTTTCATCTTTCAAATGGCATGCAGAGTTGCAGGGACTGTCCTTTTTAGTTTATCATAAGCTCCGTCCAAAATTTTTTTATACACTCATATTGGTGGATTTTGGATCTAACCAGTAACCTGTTAATATTGTTGTTCTGTATTGACCAACCATGACACATATGGAATATGTTACAACTAATAATTTATATACGAATAATATGAGTGACATTATACTATTGTGGGATGTGCATGAAATTCCCATGATCTAGTGGATATGAGACTAAAGCAGTATTAGTTGACTCATGCTTTCTTCCCATCTCTTCAGTGAATATTCTGGGTGATCCTCAGCAGATCACTTCACTTCCTAGAGCCCTATTTGCCCCCACTGTGTTTTGTCTGCCTTTTGTATCAAGAGAAATACTGTCTCCTGCTCCATGTGTGTCCCATGATTGGCACAGGGGTTTCTGGAACTCTGTTAGTAAAAGGCATGAAACGGAGTATTCTTTGTTTCTTTTCAGAAATTTGCTGTAGTATTCATGAGTGAGAATACTTCAATACCTCCCAGCTGACTTTGCAGTAGTTAAACCTTTGAATAAGAACACCCGTAGCCTCTAGAATAGCACCAGCACTGTAATATCTGTAACCAGTGCACAGTTGGAAAATAAATAGGTTACTTCAGATTTCTTGAAAGGGGTCAGAAAGATAACTCTAGTGGTAGAAGTCTTCTGTATGAAATCTTTATGTCAGCTAAAGCCCAGTCAGCTCCAGCAGACACTACCCCACAAACATTTCCCAGGCCCGACCTCGGTGGAGCCAGGGTAATTATCTCCACATTGGCTCCCTTCGTGTGCTCCGCTGCCGCTGCCTACAAGGGGAGCAGTGACTGCAAGATGTTATGGTGGTTTCTGCAGCACAGACACTTGTCTGCTAGAAACAAGCAGTACACTATTGACACAGAGGGAAATGCCAAATTGCCCCAAATTGCCGTTCACAGCCACACCCTGAGTAAGCACAGGTTCGTATTCAGAGCATTTTAGATACAGCACTGCTTGCTGCATGAAATACATTCTGTATTTAGTTCCTCCATGCTCAATAATGGCTTATTATGGATCAAATATTTCTCTTGCTTCATAAGAATTAAGCATTAAGAAATCACGGCTGCTGCTGCTGCTACTAAAAAAAGGGGATTTAATGTAACGTAAAAGTAGTATTTTCACAAGCATATGTAATTGCTGGTTAGAGGCAGCTTCTGATTAGTATTCCGTTCCTGCTTTAGCTTTTCACCCAAGTTTTTGGGAGTGTCATTAACCTACTATATAATTTGCTTTGTTCATTCAGCTCAATCATTCAGTTTACTGTCTTGTGGAATTTAGTCATTTTAGTATAACATTTTCCTGAGAAATGTAATTAAAAAAAAAGACAACTGACAAGGCACGTGAAAATTTAGAAATGCACCATGAGAAAATAAAAGAGAAGACTTATCCCTATTGTCACCTAATCAATTCTACAGAGTAATCCACTATTCTTACTACACTTCCAAATGGGGTAGGAAGAGATGAGATAAATGAAACAATGAAACAGTGAACAACGGCAAAAATACATTCTTCCAAAGACATGAATATAGATGGAGAACAATGTAACTGAGTTGATTCATTTATAATGAGTTTAGTTCTGCCTTTCTGATTCCACTGGAAATTAATACTCAAATTTTGGAAGTACCATTGTTAAATAATGCTTTCTTATCTTTTATTTTGCACCTGTATTTAAAGGAGAAGACTTTGGAGGAAAAGATTATGCACTCACACTTCTCTATTTCCACTGAGAATTTGCAAAGCATGAGCATAATCACTCTCATGTATTCAGAGTCATGGAACCACAAAATGGTTGAGGTTGGAAGAGTCCACTGGAGGTCATGTCCAACTCCCCTGCTCAAGCAGTGTCATCTAGAGCTGCCCCAGAACCACATTCAGACAGCTTTTGAACTTCTCCATGGATGGAGACTCCACAACCTCTTCGGACAGCTTGTTTAAATGCTCAGCAACTCTCAGAGAAAAAAAGTATTTCCTGACGTTCAGACAGAACCGCTCGTGTTTCCATTTGCCCCCATTGTCTGTTGTTCTGTCACCAGATTCCACTGAAAGGAGCCTGGCTCAATCTTCTTTACCCTTACCCTTTACAAAGGAATCTCTCCTGAGCCTTCTCCAGGCTAAACAATTCCAGCCTTTCCTCATAGAATTGATGTTCCAATACCATAATCATCTCCATGGCCCTTTGCTGGACTATTTTTATTATGTCCCATACGTATTTAAACATATTATTTATTAATAAATGTGTGTCATTTATTGCAAACCTTCCTTATAATACATTTTTCAAAACATGATTAATGATTCACAATTTGTCCAAGCACTGTTCTAAACATTCTCCTCAGAGCTACGTATTGCTCAGATGAGGAACAACTAAGCCCCTGCTTGCAGACTGGTGCAGTTGGAGAAACCCAGACCCTCAAGAGAGGGAGACAAGGCACTGATGATCCCAGCACTTTACTATAGGTTCACTCTCCTGTTAAGAAGCCAGGAATGGTGGGATGTGAGATAGGCTCAACTCACTACACCAGAAGGTGTCCCAAGTATAGTTCTGTGCTTTAATAGAAGGTTTAAGACTAGACTCAATAATTTTCATCACATCTATCCTGTTTTTATCAGGTATATTCTTTGGACTGGATTTAGAGCATGTGGGACATTAAAGGGGAAATTTCTTTCCTGCAGTTATATGCTGCTCATCTCCCTTTCATGTATTGTCAGACCAATCAATGCCATGCCATCAATCTGTGCAGACAAGACAGCCAAAGTCTACCCTGGAAGTGCTTCCACATTTTCAGACATGTGGGATTTACAAAGACTGATATGTACAGCCGGATCTTGAGGCCATATCACACTTTAGGAAACCTGTGGGACTACTCACCCCACGGGACTAGTTCAAGTACAGTGCAAATTTAGCCTTTGAGCCCAAGTTACAGTCAAAGTACAATCAATTATGTCCATCCAAAGTATATTAGTCCTGAGAGCCCTGACCCTTCATCCCCCTCATGAAGCACATTTAAAGTCAATGATTCTCATCTAATATATGTTCACTAAGGGGCATGGAAATACTTTGGCCATCATCCCCCACAGCAACATCTGATATGACAAGAACTTCCCTTTCACACAGCTGTTCTGATCTCCGCCTTCCCTCATCTCTTTGGTCTCTTTACTCAGGACTGAATTTGCCCCCTTTTTCCCCTTTGTTTGGCACTGGAATGTGCATGAGCAGATTCTCTAATAACATTGTAACATTGTTAGACATAGAAGAATATAAAATTTGGCCTGATCATACAGCAGAGGGAATAAAACAGTCAGATTTCACATAAGGATTTCAAGGAACTGTTTACAAACCCACTGACAGCAAATATCTTTCCATTAAAATCAGTAGGCTCTGGATTAGGCATTGGATATTTAAGATTACTCATGGCACTTTAGTGTGGCTTTTGTGTTTTTTAAATAGATTGAGAAGCTCTTAAGAACCTGTTAGCTTTGTTGATTCCTAGCGAAATAATCTAACACACTAAGAGATAGCTTGATCCCTATTCATGCCAGATTAATCTGAATGTTGGTGTCCTCTGAGTTGGACCAGGTGTTTCATGTAAAGTGTGTCATTATCAGTGTGCACTGTCAAACTTACTTCCAATCTTCCTTTTAATTAGAGTGCAAGTCCACGGAGTGAAAGCCTACAAAATAGTAACAAATTTATCCACAAGGTCGCATACCCTTCACGTTACAGTCTTCCCATAATAAAGAAGGTTGCACCTAAGAATAGCCACTAATTTTTATAGGTGCCTGAAGGTAATTTCAGACTGCTGATATGGTGCTGCCTGCCAGTATTCCTGCTGCAGAAACCAAGTCAGCACAAAGTCTAATAGAATCAGCAGCCAAATGCATCTGTAGGTACGTGTGAAACAGGATAGGAGAGAAACATCGTGTTTGGGTTTTGGTTTTGTTGTTTGAGGGTTTTTTATACCAAAGGATTTAACTTATTTTCATTTGGAAAAAAGTTTTGGTTGGGGTTGTTGCCTTTATTTTTTTTTTAGACCCCTGCTTGCTCATGACTAGAATAACAATTTTTTTACCATTTAAATACCTCTGTTTTCAATGCATGGCATAGTTCATTCTGCATGATTCAACTCAATTATGCAAGGAATGAGTTTAATTCCAAGTAAAGGGTACCGAGATTCCTCAGCATATGTGTTCAGTTCTTAGAAATACGGAGAAAAAAATTACAACTTTAGTTTAATTTATAAGACATTTTTAAAATTATGTCTAAAATTACCATCAATTTCAATAAGTATTTCATTAGTGCAATGTTTCATTTGCTCTAAATGATCACAGAGAATGTTGAAAATACAGATGTAACTACTTCTAAAATTGGGTATTATACTAAAACAAATTTATAACAAATAAAATAAAACATTTCCTTTTAGCAATATGAACCTATTTGATTATATAATGATTTTTTAAAACCCAAAACTGTAATAAGAGTTTCTGGTAATCAATACTGATGAAAAAACATATGGCTTTTATGCCATCTTAAACAAAACATCAGTTGTATCCTTTACTGAAAAACCAAAGAGGACAAAACATGAAATCCAGTTTATTTTGTGGTTGGTAGCAAACACTGACTCAACGGCTCCATTCTCTTAACAGAGGTGAGCAAACCACCTCTCTAAAATTACCTTTACACTCACCAAGTATGTGAATGCTACTCACAAGGAAGAGGTAGAATCTTTCAGAACATTAAGGGACATCCTTCAAAATCCATGCCTGAGAGAAAGCAGCAGAAAGAGAAGAAAACTGTGGACAACAGTAAACTACCACTAAATCAGGAAGAAAGAAGTCATAAATACCAAAGTGTCACAGGGGCTAAAAATCTAAATAATACTCATGTACAAAAGAGATATGGCCACTTGGTTTGTTAGGGTTTTTTGTACCAATGTCTGGCTTGCTGGTCCTTCGGCTGGTCTGACAGCATCCTGTTATGTTCTCCTCGCCTCATTTGCTCATAAACAAGGAGGTAGTAATTAGTTTAATACTTGGTACGTGTTACTCGCTACTGTTACTATATGTCACAAGCTGCCCAGCAAGATTGTGGAACCGCCATCCCTGCAGATATTCAGAAGCTGTCTGACACAGACCTGGGAAACTGACTCTAGGTGACCCTACTTCAGCAGGGGGCTTGGACCAGATGACCTGCCAACCTCAACCATTTTGTGACAGTCATTTGCTTGGTAAAACCAAAACTCTGTAACATCACAAGTAACAGAAATGAAGCTTTCCCATATGCTCCAAAAGGTACAGTTCCGGATTTCAGATGGTTTTACTAATTATTTGCTCTGTCAATGTCAGAATAGATAAACAATCTCATAGTATTTCCTGTCATCTTCTTTAAGTTAATATAATGCTCAAGAAGATGCAGCTGTCACAGTTCAAGGAAATCAAACCTTCTTTCCACATAAGGGTACATTGGAAACAGCCATGTGAGCTCATTAAGCAAGATGTATCATTTATTTTCAGAACTTGTTTGACTCAGTTTCTAAAAAGCAGAGCTTCTCTTGGGAGCATGGAGGAAATCATGGTATAAATCCTACTTCTGCCAAGGATGAGATTTGGGGCTAAAAAATATGACATTCAGGAAATATTCTTTTTTTCTGAGGAGACACATCTGAAACATATCTTACTTGTCAAGTGTAGCTCTGATAAGATTCTGGTCACACAGGAGCTCTTTTTCTGAAAAAACCCTACCAATTCATATCAGAGTTGAAAAACTCCGCAGTGACATCACCTTGAATACTTCTCTTACAGCCCAGAAACACAAGTCACTGTGGTCTTTTACTGACACAGTGAAACATCTGTGTCTTGCAGGTCACGGTTTGAATTTTTCAGTCTGAATGCAAACAAACACCAAAGTGAATCCAGAATTTTCTTACCTTGCACTTCACAGTAAGATCTGAGAAATGTGTTGCAGGACAGTGTTCTCCTTCTGTTCATTAATAAATGTGTTCTTCTGCCATTAAAATCAATACAAGCTGTAATTAATTTCAGTTGTGTAGCACATTTCTTGGTGATGCTGTTTGCACATTTAATGATTTCTCTGCATATTTCACTCCTTCCATCTTCATCTGATTATTCTGTCTGGCTTGGTAAAGATCTCAGTACAAACTGCATTTCTGGGAACCACAGTTAACTTTGAATTATAAGGTTTCTGTCTCCGTTTTTAAGAATTATGGCACCAAACCACAAAGA
Source organism: Struthidea cinerea (assembly GCA_013397865.1). NCBI lineage: Eukaryota > Metazoa > Chordata > Aves > Passeriformes > Corcoracidae > Struthidea > Struthidea cinerea. The sequence goes on from VZTI01002660.1 coordinate 1,101,826, forward strand.
CAAACATCATAACAAATCATACAAGGTGCAAGCAAGGTAGGTGGCATCTGCCATCTCCACAGGAGCTGTCCATTGAGAATCCATGTACACTGGGCAGGAGTCATGTGAATGACTCAGACAATAAAGAATAGAGAAAAAATTAATAACATTTTGAAATTTTTTCGCTACCATTTCCGCAAGTCTTCTTCCAAAGACTTTTTCTGACAAAGTTTTATTCAAAACAGTGATTGTTCTTATGCAGGCAGTACTATAAATTTCCTCTTTCCATTTCCAATACACTTTTGCTCTTATGTATGCTAAATCTGCCTTTCAGTGAGCGCAGTCCTCTGAGGAAAGAGTGACCAAAGTAGCCAAAGTTCTTTGGCGTTCCTGAAATGTGTAAAGTACTAAAGGAAAAGAAAAAACAAACAGATGCATCTAATCAAAACCAGTAACTGTTCCAGAGGTGAAGCATAATCTGTGGCTGTGGGGTATGTGACATAGATATATATACATCAAGTATTAGACCAGGTAAAGAGACTTTCTGGATATATCATGTCACGTGGGTGCATGTTCCATACTTGATTTTGTTCTGTCATCCTCCCTGAACAAAAATGGAAGGGGAGTCAAAGCAGGACTCTGTCATTACAATAGTCTTGTTAAAACCTCCTTGGGGTTTTTTTGTTCTCACAGCAATTTTCATGTGAATAGGGCTTACTTCTTTGTGGGAATGGGCCCTTTTTTCGCCAGCCGCCGCTCTGGGTCCACACAAGCTCTTCACTATACCAATCTGTCAAGACTTCCCCAATGCCAAACTATCCAGAAAGATGTAATGTACAAAACCTAGCCAGTTTTGCTGAAAGGCACATTGAGTCTTCTGCTCCAAACCTGGATGGTAGGATAAAAAATTATGTATGTCTCACACAAGAAATTATATATAGCTCAATTAGATGCCTGCAGAACAAGGTTCATCAGCCTACAAAAAAGTCAGACTCTTCTCTAGGACATGTCTACAGAGACTAAGAATGGGAAGAAGGAGGTTTTCTAAGGGCTGTTGAACTCACTTTTGCACATGAAAGATTAACATGTGGATCTGGGAGACTTATGCTATTCTAGTGGCATTAAATTTCCTGTGTTAGGAAAATCTTTTCAGTCAGGCTTTTTAAGCATTTCTCAAGGTGATTTGAATCAAGAGAAAAGCCCAAGATGGTACAGAAAACTACCAGTTCAGTACTATCAGCAGAGTGATCAGATAGAAACTTATGTGGACTAAGTTTTGTATTGCATTGTGCTGCATTGTATTACAGCATTTCATATTGCATCAGATTGCATTGCATCACCTTCAGTTGTATTGTATTTATTTTTCATTGTTCAGAACAATCAACTCTAAAAGTTGTGGGAACCCTTTCAGAACATTCCATAGGCTTCTATGCAATAAGAAGAGATGTCTCAGTAATTAAACCCATTGACTTTATTCACATCTATTACCCCTCTTGTTTATAATTAATAGAAATTGAGAAATAAAACCTATGGATATTATTATTGTTTTTTACTTAAGGTCTGATTCTTCAAGCACTGAAATGAATGGCAAAACTCCCCCAGTTACAGTCAGTGGAGGATTTACACTAGCACTGCAGTAGCAGAAAGGGCTTTGATTAATTTCAGTAGTTAGTTTAGACAGAGGATTTGTAATTCCTGCAATCATCTTTTTGCAAAGACAAGGTGCTCATATGATTAAGGAAGAGCAAGTATCACCACAGGGTGAAAAGAATCCCATAACCCAAAAAATATCCTAGCAATCATTCTACAAAGTAATAATTATGCAAAGTTCAGGGAGTTAGTATTGTACAGTGTCTAATTTGTTGCCAGAGTACAGAAAATTATATTTATGCTCAGGTTGTGTTTTAAATACAGCAGGATTTGTTTATAATCATGTCATAGACAGTCTCGCATTCAAGTCTGTTCATTAGTTCCAGCCATGCATATGGGTAGCCAGCTTGGAAAAAATAATTGTCATCTAAAGATTATTTCAGACTTGTGTTTAAGTAAAGACTGTTTATACCAAATATACAGGGTCTGAATGCAAACTACAACCTGTGCTTAAGGCACTAGGCCCACTGGCAGTTTCACCATGAACACGTACAAGCTGATTATTGTGTGAATTTGGAGACAGTGGAAAGAGGTATGTTGCTGTGCTGCTCCTGGATGGAACTTGTGACAGAAGCTCTCATAGATCATCACCCATTAGAAACGTCAACAAATTCTCCTCTGACTTATCTAAGGTTCCATTTTTTTTTTTTTTTTAAATTGTTATCTCCAACTTGCTAACTAAGGCCAACTAATCTAAGTTAGCTGTCTGTACAAGGAAAGTAAAATACAGAAACCTTTCCCTGGCACTGAAAGCAGCTGGCAGATCCTGGCCAAGAGGTCGAGAAGGTCTCCCAGCCCCCATGAGAAGATGGCTGCATGAAAACTGCCTGCTGCCAATAGTCTGACTGGCCCATGAACATTTCTGTCCTGTGCCCAGGAATTGCTTAGGGAAATACTATTTAGCTCAAGCCAAAAACCATGCTGGGGACTGTACTAGCAATTTAATGACGTAGAAAATTTGAGTTCTAGAGCCTGGGAAAATTACCTGAGACTGTTTCATTTACTAGTGTGGCTGTAGCCTCAGAGCTAGGGGCTTCCTCTACCCTTTGGCCTCCATGGAAGAGCCAGGTAAGATCCCTGATATTATGCACTTTAAGAAAACATTGAGCTGTATGGCACTCCAATTAAATTTAAACATCTGCTGCAGCATCTATTGTTAAGAAATTAAGGAATGAAATTTCTTTTCTGTCTTTACTGAACTGCCAAAACACAGCTGCTTATGGAGTTAGTTTAAAGTGACTGGTACTTTTCTCAGTGCTTCTGGATGACTTTTCAGAGGCACCTACTACCCTCCATTATGTCTCCAGGGAGAAGAAGGCTGGCATTCCTGCTCAGCGTGTCACCTGAACTGTGTATTACCTCTGAAATAGCAACACCACAGCTGCAAGGCACTTTGCCTAGGGACAGCAAATGTTGAACAGAGTCAGCAATATTACATAAACTGATTTGGATGGCTTGTAGCCCAGCATATCACTCCACAGCACTTATCAAAATGTGCTAGCCTGCCAGTACTACAAATTCTGCCCTTCCAAAAGGTACAGCAGAGATCCTTCCCAGGACTGCTTTGGGACTAGTCTGTTCAGTCTTCTGAGAGTTCCTCACAGTACACATCCTTCCTGCAACCTGTTACTAGAAGGAAGAGTTTAGTTTTCAATTACTTACAATGCTGTAAACATGAGTCACACACAGAGCCAAAATAAATGTCACTCATAGTCCTTGCTCAGAGTTACATTCCCTGCAAAACGCCTCATGCTGTCAAATGACAAACCCATGTTAAATGCATTGCACCTGATAATGCAAGCTTTCAAACAGTTTTCTAACTAATTTTGACTGTAAATGACTACAGAAAATAAACTTTGAAATAATTACATTTTTTTGCAGCCCAGACTAGTGGCTAATTATATTCCAAGGAAGTAGTAAACTCTTCTATCACTGATGAATGGTTGGCAACATCGTTTATTTTAATGGATATATATTACTTTGAACTAAGTCTTTGCCATCTGTTCTGCTCCATAATTAGGAATGTAAAAAGAACATATTTCACAATTACATCACTAAAATGTATAATGTATGTGTCTTTAATGCATATGTATGCTCTCGGTACAATGTAATATGCATCTGTGGCGTTTTTACCATGTTTCAGAAATAAATCAGGATGGACAGAAGCTACTTAGTCATTATATAGTAATTTTCTTGACTGTCAACTTTGTTCACAAAATTCAGGACATTATAGTAGAAAGATTCTACTGTATAAGCACTTTAAGCAAGGTAAAAGTATATGTGTAAAAAATGGGAATACATCCAATAGAATAATTTTAATTTCAATGTGTTTAAAAAATAAATTTATAAAGATGTAACTACATTTCTGTAACCATATGTTTCCTGCTGTTTAATGGACAGATCTGAGATTTTACTCTAATCTCTAGGGATTTATAATAATAGAGGAACTGAAATAACGATTTATGTAGCATTAATACACCTTAATGTAAATAAGAAATCCTGGGGCAAACAACATGTTTGATTCACTTATATTCCTTATATAAGTGGTATTTTCATACTACTCTGCCCAGAAGAAAAAGAAGAAAAGAAGAAGAGAGAAAGAGAGAAAGAGAGAAAGAGAGAGAGAGAGAGAGAGAGAAAGGGAAAGAAAAAGAAAGAAAGAAAAAGAAACAAAGAAACAGAGATTAATTATCAATTATCAATGTTTAAATTTTGTCTTTATGTATTATGACTCGTTTCTCTTTTCACTGACATGGTTATTGGTGGAGTTACTCTTCATCCTCAGCAGAGGACAATCAGATGTGGACTCCGCATTCAGCAAAAGTGCCATCAACTGAACAGTATCAGGGAAGTCCTTATGCTCAGCTGGAATTTGGAAACTAACAGTTAATTTGTTAGAAGTTTTCAGTAACAACACATTTAAAAAAAGACAGTATTAATTAGACTACAGAGATATATGAGATTTTCTGCAAAAGCCATGGAAATAATTTTTGAACCATATGCCATCTTCCTAGTGCCATCATGCCCTGAGCCTTATGAAGCCAAGTTAAAAGCTCTTCTCAGCCCCACAAACCCTAAGTGAGTGTAGTGGCATCATATGCAAAGTATCTTCACAGTCCTACTATACTCACGCTTCCGTAAGTACTTCCATAGAAGGATATAATGATTTCAATATCAAGTAGAATATTTCAGGTAGCAAGTTTCTAACTCAGGACGGCATAGGGGAAGTACATCACACAAGAACCATGGTACTGTGGTCACTCCATGAATCTTTCACACTAAGGATAAACAGTGGAATGAGTCATGCTTTCCACTTCTGCACACTGTGTGCTATCTGAATATTGGAAAGTACCTTGTTTAGATTGTACTGGAGATTTTGGACAATTCTGAGAGGAATTGTGTCTTACTGTCTGAGCCTACATGCCATTAGTGGAAGGGTTTGTACTGCAAAAGAGACTCATCGTGATAATAAGCCAGGCTCTGGGAATCACAAGGCTTGAGATTGTATCACAGGCTGAATATGACAGTTTACCATATCTTCCTGGTGCCTCTGCATCCCTGTGTGGGTAACCAACAGCCCTGTGATTACGTATGGTAAACTATTGTTCTAAGGTAGTCAAATTGACTGAAATATGAAGCAATAAATATCTAACGAGAAAACCCCTCAATTTCTGCTACAGAATGGGAAAAATGAGGGAAACCAAAAAATCCACCCACAATCCATGTTTCCTGCTCAGGAAATTTGAAAGCTGGAAAAAGTTGCTGCCGCTCTGAGCAGACTTCAGCAATCACTGTCAGTGTATCCAAGAGTACTATCAACAAGCTCGGGGACATGTGGATAGTTTGTCTATTTAAAATGGATTTAGGATGCAGAAGAATTTTCACAAGTGGTAGATTATTACCCTGGAGGTCTCAGATAAAAATCTGGTAGGTCACTGTTTAATCTTTTTTAAATAGCGCACCTGCAATGCATACTACCTCTCCAGGTGTTGTGCTCTGACATTTTATAAACAGACCAACTGACTCTGTAATACTTTATGTTTTCCTCACCACTGATATAAAAGCAAGTATCTCTTACAACCTGTTACATGGCAAGGATGAAAGAGTGATGTTTGAAAACAAACAGAACTAAGGGTGAGGTCAGACAGCATCATGCACAGAATAACTGTCTGGAGGTCAAGACATCTGGGTTCCATGGTTAGTCTTTGTCATTGGATTCAAACTGTTGAACTCAAGGAATCCACTCACTCCTTACCTTTTGTCTCTATTTCTTGTTTTCAGATTAGGGAGTGAATTACATCTCATTTGGCAAAGGTGACAGCTGAAAACTGGAAGGGCCCTTTCTTCACACCATGTATTGACTCATTCTGCTATTAGAAGTGAAGACCCATAAGGTGGCCCCATGGGGTACCAAGACAACTGCATTTGTAAGGTCACTTGGTGTGTGATTTTCTATATACCTCAGCCTCCTAGGATTAATTTCCTCCTTTTTTCCACTGTTAAGACCAAAGCATTAAATTCCTACATTTAGTGGCATTAAGACCTGGGATGATTTTGAGAAGTATTTGCCAACAACTTTAAAATAATAGCTATGGGTTTCCCAAAAGTTCAAAACTGCTGTTTGCACCTTCCAGAAGGTCTCAGTGACAAACAAACAGTATCTTTGGCAGAGGAAGCAGCTCATCCTGCTGACAACATCTATGTATCAGGGATGGATTTGGGCAAGGGGGACTGTCAGCTTGTAACTGATGCTCAGTTGTCTCTGAAATCACCCATTCTCAACTTATATTTTTCTAGAATTTTTGAGGTTTCAGGTCTGTTGAGCAATTAGCGTTGGCCACAGGAAGAGTAATCTAACTCTTCTCAGACTTAGATAAAAGCAACTTTTGTTCCAGTTACTTCTCTTGACACCACCAAAGATGTAGATCAGAGGCTGTCTTATTTGCATCACTTTATCTAATGGCATTCTAGCTAGAGGAGTTGTACACCAGGTAGACTCTACAGACTACAGAACCAGGTAGACCCTGTGTTGTACTGCCATAGACTCTACTGTAAATGTGTTATTCTGACACAGCAGTAATATTAACAGAGAGTTGCAATGTGTGCTGTTCACAAAGGGTTTAACACCTATTACAGCTTACCTCTTTAGACTGAGACTGAAAAAATTATCTGCTCCGGTCTGCAACCATATTACATTTTTCAAGACTGTTCTGCTTCTTTCTGTGACATTTCCTATCAAAGCACTATCAAAGGACAAAATTTTTAAACAGAAAAAAATATGCAGTTATTTATCAATTCACAGAAATATTGTTGCTAAGAGATTATTGTAAATCACATGCACCTCATGCACATCCCAGCAGGAGACCCTGACAAGGCTCCAGGGCTGTTGCTGAAATACAGAACTCTAATTAAAAAAATGCTCAAGCTCTGAATATTCCAGAGGTGATTTTGCTTTCTTTAAGCCATCTTCTTACATTACAAGAAAAATGTTGATTAAAATGGGAAACATTTAACTTCAGGGTTAAGAAGAAAATCCTACTTCACTTCTCAGCTCCAGATCACTCACTGAACTTGTTCATAATTCTGAGCTCCCGATCATTCTTTCTGTTGTCAGTGAGTGTTTAATCTTGGAGACTGATTACAGAATACAGTAGTGAAAACTCTAATATGAAGCGGCTAGACTTGTCAATATAGCCCTTTAAAACCTCCTTCCCATTTCTCTTTTAAAATGTGTCTAACAATACTCTTAATTTTTCTAACAACAAAAGTCATATTAAAACTCTGCTGGAGAACACAGGCATAGAGCTTGATACACTATCAAGCCCCATTCTTTGGTATGTGTTTATTTTACATAGATAAAAGACTAATAAAATAATTAAAGAGTAGACAAAATATTTTTATTAAGGTATTTAACAGGAAAAATTATGTTAAATCTTGTTTTAATTATTTTAGCATTGCTCTCCAAACTGACTATCCTATCAGCTTCTGGGAGATTACTGTCTTTGGAAAAGACTTAGAAGAAGGAATAAATAAAAGTCACTGAATAAATCCAGAAAAAAAACAAACAAAAAAAGTCAACCTTCTTATTTTAAGTATCTACAACCATAGGTTTTACCAAAATGGTGAAATAGCATCTTGGAGCAGGAAAACATTCTTTTCTATTGATTTTTTTGAACAGGACAGTCTTTGGCAGAGAGGTGAGACAGATATCTGGGGAAAACAATTTAAACCATTACAACAGGATTCAACAACATCTGGTTGATCCAAGAAAGGTACAAACATCAGGAGAAGAAGGTGTGCACAGCTGAGATACTGTTTTGAGCAGAAGAACAACCACTGTAGACATGGTTATCCCAACTAAAGAGAAATCTTCAGTATGCTCAGGAATAGTAAAGTAACACTTCACTAACCTTTAATCATGACATATGGATTACAACAGCATGCAGCACAGGGAAAAGAAACCAAAACTGAACTGACTTTGCTATACAGTCAAGTTAGCTTAGACATTGCTAGTCCAGTCTCTGGCAAAAGGACTCCAGTAATCCTTTTCAGTGTGGTTATTGCAGTGTCTGCTTTCCAAGTACATGCACAATGCTATGCTACAGACACACGCATATCTGCAAAATATTTCAAATATACAGGATTTCTGTCAAGACCTCTGTTCGCTATTTTGACTTATCTGAAGGTATGTGTATACTTTAGAAAAAGTCACTTATTAACAACAGGGTGCTTTAAGGACAGGTTATAGTCTGAAAGTGCCCTTGCACCTGCAGATTGAAGTCAGACTCTTAATCTTAATTGATAATATTTTGATAGGTTAAGAGCATATACCAGAGTGTGTGTGCATGTACACGTACGATTTTTAGGACACAAACACAAATCTTCCTGCATAGCTAGAAGCTAAACTGTCTAGTACCACTCCAAATTCTGTCATTATTTTAAACTACAGACTAGTTTCCAGTTAGACTACATTCATTATTTGTGCAAAACATTGGCATAGTAATGACATAACCTGAATGTTAAAAAATCAATTTTAAAACCCAAGATATAAACAGGAATATTATCTGACTTAGAGGGTATAATAGTGGGGGTATTCCAGTTTTATGTGCACTCATCTGTGTAACAACTATTACTCCTGCAGTTGAACAACTGCCAAAAATATGTAAGAAATTTTCCTACTCCAGATGAGGCTTTAATATAATTTTTTTATTTTCTCCATCAAACCGTAGAACATTTGCTCACTCACAGAATTCCAAAGAGATTGTGATCATTTTTCAATATTTTCAGGCGCTTTTTTCATCAAAAAGGAAAGTATCCTAAGCTATATATTGATACTTAGTAATAGCTTTGACTAGAAGCAGAGAATGCAGGAGTGCTCTGTGTTATACAGCCTTCAAAATCTATTATCAAAAGACAATATTTGGATCACCAAGGGCAGTTTTTTCTTCTATAATAATATATAAACTTTTTCTTAAAGTGACCAAGCTCAACTTAACAGTAGGGGTTTTTTTGCCACCCAGCAGACTGTCCCAGAGCACCATTTCTTTGAAAAAGTCTTTCCGATTCAAAGTCTGAATTGATTTATGACTTTTACCTTGGGCCACGACCATCCTTTTCCCTTTTCCACGCGCCGGTAATTAGTTCTTTGATACAAGAAACATTCCAGCCTCCCTTAGATCTTCTTTGGCTAGCCTACATCTGACATGCTCTTGGAGTTTTTCTTACAGTAGCTCTTTATTTCTTCACTTATCCAATAGGCTTTGTTTGAGCCTTGCCGAAGGAATGACTGCAGCATGAAGTCATTCCATGATAGGCACTGAGAGAAGCAGAAATGCTATGTAAATATTTTCAATCAGAGCTCATATTGCCAGGAAAACAAAGTCAATCCATTGCAATCATCTGAAAAAAAAAAACCAAAACCAAAACAAAAGCAAAAACAAAAAAACCCAAAAACAAATAACCCACAAGAAAAAAAATACCCAAAACAATATAAACAAGTTTTCATTTTCTGGTACCCCTCAAAGTAGTTAAGCAGTTTCCATGAGGCAACTCAATTTCTGCTCTTGACTGGGAAGAATCAGCAAGAAGGAGAGGGCAGTACTTCCACTAGATTTCATGTTCTTCCACTTTCTTTTAAAAAAAAAAACCCCACTCTTTAAAATTTCCTATTCCAGGATGACATTACAATGACTTCAGAGGTTTGGCAAGCTTTTAACATTTATCTGCCCTATAAAAGGGCAGATAATACAAAAGTACTGCTAATGTAAAGGAACATTTTCTTTCAAAAGCATTGATGAAGAATACACAATCTCCCTTTCCAGTCCATTTCCCTAGGGTGGGACTGCTTTTGCCTTATTCTAGCTGTATAAAGGTTGAGGTGTTGGTCTAAGGTAGTTGGGTAACCAGACTGCTCCTACAGTCAGTGCAGAGATACACATCTTAACAGGGCAGTTTAGTAGGTGTATAAAATATGTGCCCTAGGCTTTCCCTAGACTTAATGAAAAAAGACAGACACATTCAAAGATCTATCACGGATGAGGTGAATCTCATTTTCTTTCTTCCACCACCTTCCACAACATATAGGAAACTGGACCGGATCACGATCTGAACAACAGTGTACATTAGCAGTCGATCCAAAATAGCAACCAGAGAAGCATGAGTGTAACTCCAGCACAATTCAGATCACCATTTGGCCCCCGGTGTTGAGTAACTCCCATACTTTCAAAATGAAACAGTTTGCAAACCACCGAAACTGCAAGCCAAAACTTGCTAGGTTGGCTTGTCATCAGAAGAGTTGTTGTGGGAAAGTGCTTAGTGAATATAAATCTGCCAATCTATCCTTTTACTCTTAGTAAATCGCTTCTCTGTCGGTGGCCCTAACATTAATTCTGGTACAGTAATGCAAATAAAGAGGATATTCCTGCATGAAGAACTGAATTCAACTAAAGGCCTTCAATTTTTCTCCAGTTATATAGTGACAGATGCCTGTTTCCATTATAAATCTATAATTCTTGCAAAAGTAATTTTCTTCATAGAGAAATCCTTCTATGGCAGGGTAGTACACAGTGCAGAAATGCTGCACACACAGCATAGTTTGCATATTTAGTTCATTATAATTGCCCCAAGGTCTTTTGGACAATTCTTCTCCTATATCTCAGCACTGTTCAGACTGTTCTCTGTTGCTTCAACATCTGAGTTTTGTAGCACTCCACATCTATTTGTTGTATACCCTAGAGTCAGCTTAAAATGCGCAAAGCTTTCATCAAAGTTGGCTTTGATTTCTGTTTTAAGTTCTATTTTAGATAAAGCATTACCTCCTTTTTAAAAAATTATATATATATATTTGTGCCTTGAGGGATTTTTTTTGTAAGCATTGGTGCTAATGAATAATCTCTGTAATTAGAAAATATGTCTTAAATTCTGGCAAATTACTAAATTCCCCAATCTTCTTTCTCCATTAAAAGATGAACTGTTTAGAAATGAAACATTATTTACCAACACAATTAAACTGTGTATAGTGATCTCAATTAGTATATCTGACAAACAGAAAACAGCTTTGACTCTTCTTAATTGGCCAGCTAGAATTCATTAACATAATTGGCATTGACTAATGGCAAAATTTACAACACAGCAATAACCTACCAAATCTACCATAATACTATGCCAAAAACAGGGGAAAAAAAAATCTATTCAATTTATAAGATAAAGATATCCAAAACACTATTCATTAGACAAACTTTCCAAATTACCAACTATTTCAGGTCATCTTGCAGGCCCATCCCAATGTAAAATCTGAGAAAATTTTGCTTCTGACAATTCACCAGATGCAAAGTGGTAGCAGTTTACACAATAAATCAACCTGCTTTAAACATGCAGCACACAGGCATGGCATAGCAGAGATTTAAATGAGGAGGTAGCATTATAAAACTATCTCTTTACAAGACAGTTTGAGGACTTTCATTCTTCCAGATGACAATTATGGAAAAATATGGTTTTCTATTCTAAAATTCTCTTAAATTTTGTGGAGTTGAAGGACCTCACTTGATGCAAGAACATAATGAAACCAGGAGGGTTCTGATTCTGATTTGTGCTTTTAAAGATAATTTGAGTGACTAAAAAGGGGAGCAGAGACAAGTACAAACATAATTTCAAAGCATCTACTATAGAATTATATAGTATCAGGCAATTCAGATTAAATGAAGACTAAAGGAAAGAAACCTAACTTGGTTAAAACTGGAGCTACATAGACCTAGAAAAAGAATAAGCTGTAGTTTCTATTGATACAAGCCCAAAAGGCCACTTTTACATATTGTGTTCTGAGAGGAAAATATCATTAAAATCAGAAAAAGAGAAGATGATAAGGACAGAAACTTCCTACACCCAGTAGTTTGCTGAGAATGTGCTGAGGTGAAAAGACTTTTCAAGCATTAATACATACAGAAAGGGATCCCTTGTTCACAGTAAAAAAACCAAAAATCAACAAAACCACCATTCTGAAAAATACCAAAGGGAAAAGGACAAGGTAGAAGATGGGACAGTTCACAAACCCTGTGAAACCAAAAGTACAGTTCACAAGGTTCACAAAGCCTCAAAACAACACAAGGTTTGCCCATCCCTTACCATTAGTCATCTACAAGAAATGTTCCTCCCTGACCTCTGATGAATCCGCTCCCTTGCATAGTTGTTCCTTCTGCTTTTGGTTATGGTGCTCTGTGTTAGGGTGCTACACACACTAACTTTGAGGAATCTTTGTTCTGAGAGTGAACCTACATCTAGCAAAAAGAACGTGTGACTTTACCGAGTAGACATAGAAAAGTTTATAACTGAGGAGACAGACAACATTCTCTGTGTGTTACATTGGAACACAACAAAATTCTGCAATAAATTAATTTTTAGCAGCCACCATTGAAACATGGAACTTTGCTCTCCAAAAAGGTAAGAAATCTGTTTCAGTAGCAGGAAACATACTGACAGCTTTTCCAAGGAAACTGACAATTTACCTTCATTTTCATCCACCCCACTCTCTCTCTTCCCTGCTGTTTTGGGACCTGAGAAAATCTAGAAATGCTATAATAAGAGGCCCAAGCACATCAAATTTGTACGGGCCCATGACCCACTTTCATACACAGAAGTAGTTAACAGGGTTGATTTTCCTTTTCACCCATAATTTTCATGAACTTACCTCTGTCTGCAGCTACTACACTAAAGACAGTAGAGTTGCATCACCCTGCAGGGAGTACTGGGATAGAAGGAACCAGATTGCTTCTTGGAGCTCTACATTTGCATTGGAGACATGAGGTGCGACTTGCGTCACCCTTAGCATAAAGCACTGTTTCCTTCCAGCATGAGCAACCACTTCTGGTAGCTTGTCTGTGGGGGAGATGAAGGTGTGCTTACACTTACTGTCAGCATATTCCTTTGAAATACTTTCCAGAGATCAAACCTGTACATTCTTAAACACAGCAGATGCAATCCTGGGCACACACAGGCCAACAACACAGTTTGGAATGGAGTGAAAGGGACAATTTATTTCAAATTAAAAAAGGAATAGTATACGAATTGTCTTTCAACATCACATTTCCTTCCAAAGAGACAGATTTTTTCAGTCAAGATACAATGCTTACAATTTACCCTCCAAAGTCTTGCTCCTAAAGGTTTAGAAAGCAGCTTGATACCAGAATTCAATAGCATGAACATAGAAACTCTCTAAAGCTGCCTTGTATCCTTGCTGGGTAATAATGGGTGAGGGTGGAGTCACATACTATTTGAACAACAAAGCAAACTGCAAGCTATGATAAATAAATGCCTGAAAGAAAACACCCTGGCCCCACCTTTGTCTGATTCAAATGAAAAAATACCAGTTTCACCCAAACCACAAAGGCACACATGCACACACACATACACACAAACACTGCAATTCTAAGTTCCATGATTTGATGACTGAAGCATTTTGAACAGGTGAATTAATGCAACATTGAAAACACTGCCCTGTAAACGAGAACTCACAGTATTCACAAAATGCATTTCTTTAATGCTTTTATTTTATAAAAATTTTAAAAGTTTCAAAAATAAGTTTCAGAATTTACCATCTCTATTTGTTCTTAAAATCCTATGGAAACATTTTGTATTGCTTTTTACTGTAGTTTGCTACAGTGCTGGCTGCTTCCCTTTGATACAGTGTCTTCCTCAGTTTGTGCCTTACCTTACTAATAGATTCTTTGTTCCTTTGATCTTTCTCTATCAATGAATAGCATCTACCCTACCTCTTCGTTGTATTCCCTGCTTTCATTGTCTTTTCTTTCTTTCTTGCATGCTTATGTATACTCTATAAGTGGAAAGGCCAAATACTTTTCTTCACACTTTTACAGTTTTCTTCAACTTCTCCCTCTTCTTGACTGCACATGGCCAGAAAACTGAAAAGCATCTCCCTACTGAACGACAAGCTGCAAAGTCAGAGAGTAGCTGCTATCTTCCTGGAGCCATATAGAAATAAACAATAAGAACAGCCATAACAGGTAAAACCAAAGATCTCTTTAGCCTAGTATTCAATTCCCAACAGTGATGATTAGCAGGTGCCTAGGGGAGAGCACACAAACAGGGCAAGCATAGAATATGTAAGTTCTGTACATTCTCACAGCCTCCAGTAATCTGTGATTCAGAGATATGATCATGTCTTCTATCTCCAAAGAGGCCAAAGAAGCCTAGGGAGACGAAGAATGAAATATGACTCAGAGAACACGCTGCTAAGTGAAGCACAACTAACTTAAAAGGAGGAAAGAAAATGTATCTGTAAATTAATCAAAATATTAAAAGTTGCTCTAAATAAGTTTACTTCAGGTACAGGATGCAGTCTAGCCACAGAAGATATAGCAGTCTGTGCTCTGTAGTACAGTTGTGCAGAGCTACGGGCCGCCACTTCCAGATATAAGCCGAAAAGGAGTCCCTGACCCACTTTGGTCAAGGTAAGTAAGTTGCCTTAAAGGATTTAAATAGCAGGTCTTGCTAACAATTTTGCCTGAAGTATGTTAGGGAATACTCACAGATCTACTGTGTAGTTGCATTCGGAAGAGAGGCAGTAGGTTCTTCAACCGGCGTAGGCAGGCATGACCGGTGCTATCAATCCACAGCATTACAGAGCCAGGAAGGAGAACAGATATACCCTGTGGCAGACAACAGTGCAATCGTTCCCAGTTTTCCATCATCACACTGCCATTGGAGATTGCTACACCTACAGTTTTGCAAAATGGCATGCTGTAGCAATGGACAGCCAGTGCCCTGTTGGTAAAGAGAAAATTAATTTGCTTTATGAAACGTGAGTGTCATTAGCAGAACAGCATCGAGGCCTTTCCATGACAGCACTCCTTTACCAACTCTTCTGCTCTAAACTTGGCAAACTCCTTCCTAGCTTTCTTCAAGCAACATCAGCCTTCACATTGTTAAATAAATTATTTGAAATAACTTACCTGATTTTGTCAGGTAAATTTCCAGCTGAAGTCCAGGATAAGATAAAGTATAACAGAAGGTAACAGTATGCACCTAGAAAGCCATAGTAGATTATCTTCCTTCAGTTGCAATAGCTATTTGTAGAGTATACCTGAAATCATAATGTCACAGACAAACCAGTACAACTCAGATTTTTACTTAAGGCATTGTCAGTTAGTACAAGTTTTGATCACTGATGCAGGTATTGAAAAAAAAAAAGAGAGCACATAATTAAATTACACTTAGAGAAAGAGATTTCCCTCCCTGCCCAAGCTCATATTAAGTGAAACATTTCTGCTCCCAAGCTGCTAGTCATAACTAGCACAATAATCACTGTGGTTTACTTGATATAGCCTGTCCCAGTTCCTCCAGTGAGGTGACTGGCAAAAGAGGAGATTGGATTTTTATGTTCAGTGGTTCTTTCTGCCATTTTCTGTTTATTGAGTCTATCTACATAGTAGAGAACTTGGGCTTCTGCACAATTACAAAACCTGGAAACTGAATGCTGCAGTGTTTTGGAATTTGACATTTGGACAGGTTTCCTCCTACTAACTTACGGGATCTGAACAGGGCGCTTATATTGTTTTCCCACAGAAGAAGAGAACGAAAGCGGTTCCACAGTGAAAGATGGGGTACACTACCTTTCTGATTCCATAGGAAATTCATCCATGTTCCTTCAAATTCCTCCACATTTGACAATCCAGAAGGAATACTTTGTGACACAATAAATATTTGAAGCCTTGAGACAATCTCATGTGATTACCACTTTGCCA
The DNA here is from genome assembly GCA_013397865.1 of Struthidea cinerea. Taxonomy (NCBI): domain Eukaryota; kingdom Metazoa; phylum Chordata; class Aves; order Passeriformes; family Corcoracidae; genus Struthidea; species Struthidea cinerea. Next base: position 1,117,710 of record VZTI01002660.1, read on the forward strand.
GAGCCAGTTATTCTTCCAACAAGGCCAAAAAACTTTGGTGGATGGCATCAATACCTTGCATAAAAAATATTTTAGGAGAGCCTTTTATGTTCTTGACAATGCATAATCACAGATGTCATCACAAAAAAAGGAGGAAACAATATCAAACTGTTCCACATTCAGATATCTCGAGATACAGAGGTTAGAGGAGAGCTGCCGATGAAGCTGCGGATGCAGCTCTTCACCATTGGTATAAGAGCAGGCACACCAGGAACCTTTGGAATTAAAGGCAATTTAAAAAGTTTACATTTGCAATTTAGTGAATTAGTAGGTATAGTCTGTAGTAGACTCTTGATATATTCTATCATAATATAATGCTCATCTTGTTGGAGTACGAAGACAAACTGAAGGCATATGTAGTGAATTTTGAATACCAGATTTTTGCCGTCTTGCTTCTGTATGAAGCAAGCAGTAGGCAATATTTTGCCTTTTTCTGCACATTTAGGGGTACAGTTTAATACACAAGTGTATCAGACATTTCTTTTTCCTTCATACATTTCTTGTTCCTTCATACATTATGAAAGCTGGTTTGCTCCTGGACTTGGTATGACATTCATTGTTACTAGCACGATTATGGCATTAAGAAAAGACTCATTACAGTAACAACTAGTCCAAGAGGAAAGCTTTTCCACTCAATTCAATGCATTCCATGATTCCTTATCACGCTCTTAAAGCACATTATGCCAGTTTGTATCATGTTATACAGCAGATCACAATGTGTTATGACGTTATCTGCAATGTAACTGTGGCACCAGACCAAGCAATGAATTGCATTTGTTCTTCAATCCTTACATTGATTGTTATTTCCTGTCAAAGGGCAAAGTTCAGCAATATGGATACCCATGGACCTACACAAAAAAAAAAAAAAACAAAACCAAAAGTGAGTAATAAAATATCATTTGACATGTGACATTAAAAATGAAACTAAGTACAAGATATACCCATTTAAATCTATTTTTCAGATATATGACCCTCAAGACTTATAAATCTTTGCTCTTTTAGCTCTTTGACCTGAGGTGAAAAAAGGGGTAAAAACCAGGCCCCTTTGCTCCAGCAAACTTAAACATGAAACAGGAATCATAAAAAAACAATGGGACAGCAAGACCACAATTGCATCTATAGACACATCTATATGTGTCTGCAATTGTCTTATTTAAATCTCTCTGCTAGCAATGGAAATACTTTGCAATTCAGTGGACAAAACCCATTATTTGAGAAATTAGAACTGAGCCTGAAATCCTTGTGAGATGGGAACAAACAGAAAAGCGCCAATAATAATATGCCAATAAATGTCAGCAGACGTAACAGCTTCTCTTGGCAATTAGAGGTGGTCAGGCAAAACTGGTATCACTATAATTTGCTTCTTTTTACTTGCACATTTAAATAAAGAATTTAAATAAATTTACAGAATTTAAATAAACCATAAATATATATTTTTTATAACACAGGACTTATTATTCTAAGGGAAGTTCGCAGCTAAAAGGATTCAGCCTTAAGATGCTTTATCTTAATGATCAGACCAACAAGCGTATTTGCCGCCTTCGTCCCAAGGGTGGCAGTGGCTTTCTCAGGGGCATGGCACAAAACTGAACAAAGTAATAAATATTAGATTTTAATCTGGTGCCACAAGTCGGTAAGTATTCTCAGACACGTGCTTTTTGCACACCTAAATACGGACTTCAACACTCATATCGTGAATTTAAATCTTCTATTTCATTGGAAATTTCATCTTCTAGGAAATTTACGAAAAGTAATTGTATAGCAAGCAACTCAGCATTGACTCATTCTCTTCTTTTTTACTACAGGACAGATTTGTAATTATGAAGGTTTAGATTTAAACTTCAGAGACACTACCTTCAACCCAATGTATTTCACACATTTTCAAAATGTAAGAAAATATTATTGAGTTTCTCACATTTTTCTTTTTTTTAATTATCAGTAATACAGATAAACCAAATCTCCCTGCAGACAGATGGCAAAGAACAGTAATTAAATATGGAATCAAAAAATGTAAAACATTATGTGAAGAAAACCAGGTAACAGGGGAAATTAAAACCATAGGCAGAAAAATTGTGCATTCAATAAGAATAAGGACAAGAATTGATTTTTAATAAAATTTGGGAGTAAAAGAAGTGCTAGTTCCTGTGAATGTTGTTACAAAAGTAGCATGAATACAAATTACATCAGAAAAGGAAGACAACAAAATTGTTAATCATGTGGGAAAAGGCAGAGGAGTTCAGCATGCTTCTGTTCTGTATCTGTAACAAAGATCAGTGTGCATTTGTACCGTAAAATAATGGTGATATATATTTCCTTTTCCAATATTAGCTAACGATCATGTCGAAGAGAAGCAAGTAAAAATTATCACAAAAAGATAAACAGGCCTGAGTTACTTTCTCCCAAAAATAATTTATCATCTGGATCCTTGAAAATTTCAACACATTTTGAAGACTCCAGATTGCCTTTTGCTTTGCCTTTTGGAATTTTTTTTCCCAATGCTTCAAAGTAGAACTGTTATGATGCAAGGGAAACTAATGGTACAGCTGCAACAGGACTATCAATTAAATAGGGAATTGCTAATGTGTATTATTCAATTCCATCAAATTCTACTTCCGCTCCTAGTATCATAGAATCATTTAGGTTGGAAAAGACCCTTAAGATCATTGAGTCCAGTCATAAACTGCCAAACACTTCCAAGGCCACCATTAAACCATGTCCGTAAGTGCTATATTTACATATCTTTTAAAAACCTCCAAGGATGGTGACTCAACCACTTCTCTGGGCAGCTTCTTTCAGTTTGTATTTATATGGTCTAAATTTATGCGAGGGCACTATACAAATGTGTGCATTCCTGTTGGTTGCCTCTTTGGGAGCATGGTTGATATCTCATTGAAGTGTTTCAGCAAGATGACTGCATTTATCCTGGAAAACTGACTCAAAATTATGTAGTTCATTGCTAGCCCACCTAACTAAACATATCAGCACTTCTGAGTGAAGCAAGAATAACAACAGCGAAAGACACAGAGGTTCTCCATGTGAGGAGGTAACCTAAACTCTACATAGTAACAGAAGCCACAGTTCTTAACAGAAAGTGTGTCTTAGGGTGACTTTATGATGTGTATCCCCTATCACTGCTCTATGCCCAGAAATTAACTTTGTGCCTTTCTGTGCCTTTAAACTGAGCCTGAGAGGGGGGAGAAAAAAAAAAAAAATGAGAGAACTTTTCAAAACAGTTGTTCAAGGACACAGACACACTCCTCGGTTTCTGGCTGCAGCAGCAAGAGTGGAGGAAGCACCCTTCTTGTTTTGCAGCCAGCTTTCGGCTCTTTTTTCTCCGGAGGGAGACGGAGAGTTGAACTTTGTTTTCTTGGGACTTCGGTTTTTTCCTTCTTCTCTTCTGGATTGTTTCAATATCAGAACACATTGGGAGAATTTTCCATCGAGGCCCCGGAGGTGGGCCCACACTGACCCAGCTCCGAGGAGGAGGAGAGAGACCACACCTACAGAAGGACTCTGAAATCTACCCAGGTTTCTCTCTACAGTGAGAGACTTTATTATTTAGCATTATTATCCTTTTCCTGTGTGTTTGTTAAATAAATAATTTTTTATCTCTTTCACTTTCCTCTGAGGAAAATTTCTTTTTTCCCAAACCTGGTGGGGGAGGGGTGGTTGTAACCTGCCTTCTATCAGAGGATATTTTCCTCCAAATTTGGCCAAATCAGCACAAAGTGCTAGATACCTTTGTCTCTGACCTTAGTTAGAACTGTCTGCACAGGCTTTCTCACATGTATTCTAAATAAAAATCTGGAGTACTAAATATTGTCTGACTTACTATCACAACCAAAGTCTTCAGAAGCAGGACACTGTTAGCTGCTCCTGTTATTTGCGGAAGAGAGAGAGTGGTGCTTGTCATCAGTTTCCTTCTTGAGTGTCATCAAGGTAAAAAGGCCTAGTCACCATTTCCTAGCCTAAGAAGTGCTGGATATACCTTTGGCTTTTCTACTCACTTTCTTGCAGTCAAGCCATTCAACCTACTAATTATGTATACCTTCTACTTCAGTACCAGCTCAAAGACATTTTTAGCAGCACAATCAACACTGCTACAGCTCCTTCAATACCCTTTTTTTCTGTATCTGTCTTAAATGCAGATAACTTTGTTCCTTTTCACCTCACATGACATATGTATTTTACATCTTAGTATAAGTGTCCTTTTATACAACAAATACAGAAATAACACCTCTGTACCAGGATTTAGAGTCCAGTATTCCTCCACCACACAAGATTACCCTAACCAGGAAGGACACAATCAGAATGCCTCAATTGTGATTTCATTTGAAATTTAAATACTCAAGGCTCAAGAATAATCAACATTGCCTACCCTCAAGAATCATTTTACTGTTGAACATACCTGCAATAAATAAAAGTTATTAGTGGACTCCACAATGGTGTCCATGGAATCTTGTGCTCAAAACCACATACCCTTTGTTTCAGAGGGTGCTATACCCAGAGTACCATTAGCCTGGTAGAAGACCTTCCTCAGAAGCTACAGCTGTGCCTCTTCTTAGTGCCAAGAGCCAAGAAAATAGATCTTTCCTTCTTTTATATGGCCTTAACCACTGGGGTATTTTAGTACTTTCATCACCAAACAAAGTTTCATTCACAAGTGGATGTTTGCTGCTGCTCGCTGCCAAACTCTAATAGGTGCCTTTTTAGACAAACACTTTTTCTTGATGAATGTCCACAGCAGTACTGAGAGTTGGTCAACAGCGACTGTCAAAAAATTCAAATAATACATGCTCTTCTTCAACCAGGGTGGACTTCTTGTCTTCTGTGTCTCGGCTTTTGCTGCCAAATTGTGTTATTTTTTCTTGTTTTTCTGAGGATATATTTTAGATTAGCATAAGAGACTTATCAGCTTGAAATATGAGTGAAATCATCCTTTCAGAAAATGTAATAGCATGATAGCATATTTGTTGCTAGATTTTCACATTTAGAAAACAATTTTAAAAATTATAAGACACTGATTAACATAGACTATGATATTCTTTATGAAGTCCACAGAAACACAACAGAAAATGAAATATTATTATCATAAAGTTAGTATACTACTACTGATAAGACACACACAAGGTGTCCTTTGGTCATACAGTCATGTGGTTTATGGTACATACTTTAGTTATCTATGAATAAAACACTGAGCAAGGACAGTCACTATGTTTTTGATTATAATACAAATATTAAAGTGCATTCAGCTGCGCCTTGATCAAAGATCATTTAAGGATACTCATTCCTTCCCTTTTTTTGTTACTGTTACTTTAATAGTACATTAAAAAATCAGGTACCAACTTTTTGTACATGCTAAATGGAACTGTTCTCATGGACTTAATCTAACTTCAAAAAATAGAAAAGGCAACCTATTCTGGCAAGACTAATTATACTTACAGAAAAATTTACTCAATACATAACCTTCTCCTCCACATGAACGTCTGTTTTCAGTTACATACACTAGCACAGCACTGAGGATCCTCTGTACAAAGACATCAGCTCAACTTGCTAATGGTGCTGTTCTGTACCTAACACTGACAACAACAGCCGTGACTGTGGCAGTTCTGCAGAGGACTACACATGGGATGCGTGTGCAGGAGAGGAGTTTTTGCTGGTTAATAATTACATCCTTTTAGATTAGCAAAGACCAGGAACACCAGTAGTTTGTCAGAGAGCTGGGGCACACACATACAAAGTAATCTGGTGGTTCCCTCCTGTATATGGTTCAAAGGACAGATCTTATTTCTGTAATTACAGTAACTCCATAGTATTTTTCTCATTACACAGTGGTTAAGAAGCTGAAGTGGAGAAAGTGCAAGTGGAAGCACACAAGTTGTGACGCTAGAATAGTAGGAAAGGTCTGAATGTTTATACTGCTTGGGTCAACAAGCCTTAATTAGGAACTTACGTAGTCATAAAACTGGTTGACAAACTGTTGTGCCAAAGCGCATCCACCTATTGCATTATGAAATGCGAACTTATTCCATTATGTTCATATCACAACTACCATATTATTATAACAGTTCTTCATTTAACTCGCCCACCAACTGTCCTTTCAGTCTCCTTTAAATTACTCCTCTTGCTTTTAAAATTAGAAATGTATCTATATATTGAGTAGAAATTAGTAGCATAGGACCACATAAACCTAATATTTTGGTTTACAATGTTGGTATTACGTTCGAGTTTAAATTTAGTGTCAAGATTCAAGAAAGATCAAGTGAAGAGCTGACAGCTCTGTATATCTTTTTGCAAGTCTTCAGCAACTTTATTACTTATTATCATTATAGTTATTGAAAACCAATTAAACTTTTCTATCCATTCTCAAATATAGAAAGACACACTCATATTGGCACTGTCTGTTGTAATTAATTCATTATTAACAAATTGCTGAATTATTTTAGTGGGTGTACAGCCTTTTGGGTCAGGTCACAGATACAACGGAATGATCTAAATCTTATTAACTGTGGTGGTCACAATTCAGATAAGGTTTTCGTTTCTTCACACTTCAAAATTTTCATACAAGAATTTTGAAAAGGGAAGGTAGAACAGAATCCAGTTTCGTCTATACTCTAACATTTCTATAAAACTCAAACACAGTCACAAGAACAATGCTTTTTTTTTTGCTTCGTGCCACACAGCAATGATACAACAATGATACAATAAATGTCCCCCTAAATTTCTACACAAAATCTTGAGATCATCTGTTCTAGTGTTTCTTTAATTTTGATGGAAGGATTATTTATTCACCTACTTTTGCAACTTGACAATTTTACAAAATAACAAACAGAAGCAAACCTTGGCTTTTTTGCTGTTACATCTCTTATTTCCCTCCTTGATTTTATTTGGGGCATGTGGGCAAGCACAAAATTCATTGAACACTTTGTGATGTCTTACTATTTCCATCAATACATAGATTATAGGCTGAAAACTCATTTTGACTATCCCATTGACCAGAACACTGAGATAAATTTTTCACATCATTGCAGCAGTTTAAATATAACACTACTGGCACAAACAGAATTACAGGAGCAAATATAGGACTTTATTAAGAATTGCCTTGTTACACAAACTAGTCTACCACTTTGGCTCACTCTATATAATAAAGACTCCAGAGCAGGCAGAAGTGGACCATACTCCTTACTCCTTACTTATATTCTTTATTCATTAATTTGCTGATGCCAGTATCAACTCATTCCACAAGACATAAAGTTGGTTTCCACATTGAAATTTGATACTTAATAGCCCTTCTACTATTTTTATCCTGCAATTATAACTCTGAATATACTTGTTATCACTAAAAATACAATACTCTTTTTAATCTTGTTACATTCTTGGCCTTTGTGACTTGGCAGTCAGTTCCATGGTCTAATTACAAGTTTTATATGTAGAGGTAATTACAGGTTGGGTTCGGGGTTTTTTTCAGTTTTGAAAGTTACCTTTTAATCCTCCTTGATGTTCCTCAGCTCATGTTAAATGAGAGAGAACACAGTCATCTGATCTATGGTACCTAGACCATTATTTTACTGTATCCCCTTTCTTGATCTTCCCTCTAAAGTGAAAAAAAGGCCTAATCTTTCAAAATAGGGGTTTTTTTCATATCCTCAGTCATTCTCATTACCTTTCCTTGATACTACTTTAGTTCTTCAATACAGTTTTTGAAATAGGGAAAACAGCTGCTGAAAGTGTGCAATCTCTCTACTGAATACAAAATGCCACCTGCGTAACAGTGGAAGATGAGGTCCTGATAACTCAGTTCTGTGCAGAGCCATGCTTTTTGAATCATAAATATTAATGCTCCAGAGACCTTCCAGTCTGACTTCACTTGACACAATGTCATGGAATCTAATGCAAGCTGTGCATCAAACCTCTAAGTTCTTTTTACACATGGGCATATCTTCTTGCATTATTTTAAATCCAGCTTCAATAGCAGGTCTTCAGTTACCAGAGAATTACATACACAGTGAGGCTCTGTTACCTGCCTCTACTTTACTTCTAGATTTTGTTGTTTTCCCTCAGTTCCCAGCCTGGGAAACTCTGTGTGAGACTTAAAGAGCTAGCAAGAACCAGGTGGGAAAAAATAAATAAATTGTAGATACTTCTAGACTGTTATGGCAAGAGGTTAACTCTTAACCTTCTATCAAATAAACAAAGTAGAATGAGCTAGTAGAGCTTCATGTTTTAAGATACCAGTCCTAAACTTTGTATTCTCTTTGAAAGCCTTTTCCGTTTTTCAACGGTACCTCAATACTGGTCTCAGTTATGGTAGGAGTCAACTCTGACTGAATACACTCAGGATATTGATTTATAAAGGGAAAAGAATGTGCCACATGTGGAAATGTATGGTGTGTTACTGATGAAGTTGTCAACATCTTTCTGTTGAATATGAGTCAGCAGTGCCCTGGCAGCCGAGAGGGCCAAGCGTGTCCTGGGGTGCATCAGGCACAGCATCGTTGGCTGGGCGAGGGAGGGGATTGTCCCACTCTGCTCTGCACTGGGGCAGCCTCACCTCGAGTCCTGGGGGCAGTTTTGGGTGCCACAACATAAAAAAGATATTAAGCTACGAGAGACTGCCCAAAGGAACAGCCATCTTGAATTCCTCAAGGACAAACTACGTTTAGTCACACGGATTGTCTTGTACAACTACATTACAAGCTTCTCTGGGTGAGATTAGAGGAGGTGTCGCTCCCCTTGTCTTTAGCCAGAACTTTGAGAGTTTTTCAGCATCTGCAGCCAAATTGGGAAGATACAGGGCACTACAAGGTGCATTAAAAACTGGCCACATCACAGGCCTGAAAGTGCCCATAATAACTGTTTCAAGTCCAGTTAGCAGGTGATTCCAATGGATATTTCTCAGGATCAATAAAATGGCTGATATTATTTAACTTTTTCATCCAGGAGCTTTGGAAATACAAGGTGACACCAAATCAACGGGGCTGTTGGTACACTGGAGGATATAGCTGCTATTCAGACCTCAGCTAGCTGAATAAATGTATAACAAATACATCTGCATTGGACTTCCAAAACCAAGAATGCCAAGGTCCCACATCTGGGACAGGATATACTTAGGGAGAAGTGCAGGCTGGAACTAACGGTTCCACAGGAGAAGACCCAGTGGACCACAAACCAACAAAGTCAGCAGTGTGCGCCTGCGGTAATGAACACTGACCACATCTTGGGGTGCCACAGCCAGCAGGTCAAGGAACATGATTATTGCCCTCTCTTCAGCACAGATGAAGCCACATCTAGAGCACTGTGTTCAGTTTGTTCTCTTGCCAAATAACAGAGAGACTGAACAGAATCAAGCAAAGTGTCATTAAGGGAGCTAGGAGCTCTGACATATAAGGAGGTTGAGTGACCTAGAAATACCAATATTCTCATAAGTTTAACGGACGTTTACTGCCAAGGCATTCTTAGCAGCATTCCTTATGGTCACATTATGAGAACAGATGCATTTTGGTAGTCCCATCCAGAAGACCTACAATGGCTGTAAGTATATATTAGAGCCCATTAATGTCACTGGTGCAGCACTTGATGATGTGCCACAGCAAACTTTGAGCTGAGTTCCATACAGACATTAAAAGGTAGCCTGAAGGTAGTACTGTTCTGCACGTGTAAACTCCCATGGATCTTCTGTATTTCTGTGCCTGACAAACTCGCTCCTGCTCAGGGACTGTTGCACAGAAAAATGAATCCTAAATTAAACTGGCATCCTACCCATGAATGATTTTCCATTTATAGTTGCAAAGCCACTGTTAAAGTGGCCAAAGCTAGTTTATAAAGTATTTCTGCAGCTATAATTGTTTAGGACCACTGAACTGCATGTTCCAAGCCAGATCAAAAGGAGCACCACAAACCCATGAAAGGCTTATGTGTAAAGACAGGGTAAATTCCAAGTCTGGGATCCATCTGTAATTCTGTCAAACCAAGAGTGCTTGTAGCTGTATACAAATTAAATGTCTGTCTGCCAAAATTAAGTGAATGAAGAACAAATACTCCCTTATCACTTTTTTTTTTTTACAGTAACTACCTTGTTTTCCTTAATGTCAAATGTGTAATAACCTCCCTTTTACACTGGTGTGAAAATACAAATCAGATTGGGAGTTATACCAATGCCAGGATTGATCCCAGAATTTTTAGATTACCATTTTGCTACAAATGTAGATGTGTAAAGGTATGTCACAGTTTTTTTGACAGCTGACACAGCTTAAGAAGATGTAGCTTAAATGCAACAAGATTTTGAGAGAACTGTATTATTTCCTGAACAGGTTCAAGGCAAGTGTATCACTGATTTACTACAGATTGGCCACACACAGAGATGAATTTAAGAAATTCCAAATATAGTTGGAATGACAAAGCTTGATGTTTTTACATTTGCAGACTAGTGATACATGCATGATTTTTCAGGCCTGGTCATGTAAAAAAAACCAGAAATTAGTAACAACTTGTAGTGTTAATTCCCTAAATAACTAGCACTTACACATATTAACTTTTGTTAATGTGATTTGAGATAGCCAAAAGGCAGGGTCTAACACAAATTAAAAAAAAAAAAAAACCAAACCAAACCAAACCAACAACAACAAAAAAACCAAAACAAACAAACAAACAAACAAACAAACAAACAAACAAACAAACAAACAAACAAACAAACAAACAAACAAACAAACAAACAAACAAACAAACAAACAAACAAACAAACAAAAACAAACAAACAAACAAAAAAAAACAAAAACAAAAAAACCCCACAACCAAAAAAAACCACAGCTTTTTTATTGCTCTGTCTCATAAATCCAAATCATTGGCTTTAAGGAAAAACAAAATCCATAAACGTGAAACCTCCTGAATTCTTCAATAAACTCTGTGGTTTATTTTGGAGCCTCTGCAAATTGGTCTGTATGAGAAGTAGTAACTTTTATAGCCCAACTGATCTATCTTCAAAAAATACATTCTGGTACATGAAGGGTTGAAACTGCGCCTGCAAAGTTGACCTTTACATCAGCTGGTCTAATCTAATAAAAGACATTACCTCTCCCTAGAAGCCCTTGCTTTGTTTATGGGCACGACTGCCCGAGATCACAGCACTACTATTTATCAGACAATGCCAACTGCAAGGCTCTCCCCGAGGGCCCAGGGTGGGAGGGGCTGCCAAAAACACCCCACGCCAGGGATCCCCGGTGAGAGCACCGGTACCTGCAACGCCGCTGCTTTGCACTGGCACGCACCTGGGCCGCGGTGGGTGACAGGGTGCGGAGGGGCGGCCGCCAAGCTGTCTGCAAACGTCGTGGTGCTCCCCGCCTGAGCGCCAGCCCTAGAAGCGCATCTGGGCTGGGCTCTTAAGTAGCTGCTGGAGCAGTTATTAAGACACTGTTGCTCACCCAGCACCACACTCATTAATTTCTAAAGCAGTGGCCCACAGCTTTGCTGGACAGACACTCGGCAAGATCCCCTGGATGCCCTCAGGCTTCTCCCTCCGCCTGGGCGCTGCCAACTGTCTCGGTCTGCCCTCAGAGGAGGCCGGAGCCGCGGGCCTGTCAGCGGGAGCGCCCCGACCGCGGTGACCGGCGCAGCCGCTGCCTCAGGGCACAGGGACCCCCCGCCAGCCCCGTCGGACGGGACGCGCCCCCATTCCTGTTGATGCAGCGCCCTCTGCGGGGCGGGGCGGGGCGGGCGGCAACGCCGGCAAGTGGAGCAGCTCCGTGTCCTCTCCCTGCGCGGCGCCTCGGCGGGGCGGGAAGCCCTCAGCTCCTCCGAGCCGCGCCGCCAGGACTCCGGCGCCCGTCGTCGCGCCGCACCGGCCCCGCGGGGCTTCCGCACAGGGGAGGTGACTGACAGAGGCAGGCGCGGAGGGCAGGCGCCGGCGTCCCCCGCACTGGCACGGGGCCGAACTACGCCGAGGCGATGGGGCAGCACTGGGGAGGAGGAGGAATCGCCGCTCAGGGCGAGGGAGCGCGCCGCGTGCTCACTGGGGAGCAGCGGCTGGCAAAACGAGTGTGCCGGGGCCGGGGCTGCCCGCGCCCCGGGGGGCTCCGCGGAGCC
>VZTI01002660.1:1131699-1189076 GCA_013397865.1 Struthidea cinerea
GTCGGGAGGGAATTTGGCGGGGGTTCGCCGCCGCAGCGCCGCGCCCGCCCCTCGGACTGCGGCAGCGGCAGAGGGGGCCCGCCGGCCGCGCCCTCCTCCCCGCCCTGCACGCCCTCCTTCCTCCCTCCCCTCCCCGCGCCTCCCTCCCCTGGGTGAGGGGATGCCCGGGGCCGCGCCACTCCCCCGCTGACCCGCGCCCCCCTTTCTGCCCAGAGCGGTATCATGGTGCCCCTGGAGATTGTCCTTCTCAAGAAGGTGGGCTCCGGCTTCAGAGGGGTCATCAAGCTGCTGGACTGGTACGAGCGGCCCGACGGGTACCTGATCATTATGGAGCGGCCGGAACTGGTGAAGGACCTGTTCGACTTCATCACGGAGAAGGGCGCCCTAGACGAGGAGACGGCCCGCGGGTTCTTCCGGCAGGTGCTGGAGGCGGTGCGCCACTGCTACGGCTGCGGCGTGGTGCACCGGGACATCAAGGACGAGAACCTCCTGGTTGACCTCCGCACAGGCGAGCTGAAGCTCATTGATTTTGGCTCGGGGGCCCTCCTCAAGGACACAGTTTATACCGATTTCGACGGTACGTGCCCACCGCCCTTCCCGTGCCCCTCCCGGGGTGATGCCCTCCCTAGAGCTGCCACTTAGCCCGTTCCCAGTGACCGGCCACAGCAAGCAGAGCCCCTGACGCGGGAGTTCATATCAGGTCTATCGGTAATGGAAACCTGTGGACCCGAAGTAGCTTAGGGGTGTTCAGTTGCGTAGGAAAGAAGCGGTTCCAGGCAGTGACGCAGCAGTTTATGTTTCCTTGTCTTGGAAAAAGTGGGGTTTTTTTCCTAGAGGGCGATCTGTTTACATGGAGGTTTTACCAGTGTCGGATGTTTCCATGTGTGGATATGCAGTTTTTATATGCAGTGCTTTTTTTAACTCGGAGTGGTACCTCCCCCGCTCCCATTCTGCCAGTGTCCTGGAAATCCCGCATTGCAGATTTTAAAGTGATGGGGATAAATGCACTCTCTCGAAACGACTTGCCACAGAGGCTGGGGTCGATGCTTCAGAGGTGGGAAAGCTGAACATAAGCCAGCATGTGACCAGAGGGAGCATTTCCCTCAGTCCTTGGAGTGTGACTGATGTAACCGGGGTCTCGCTCCCCCCGCCCCCAGCTGCCGCACTCACATCTGTTTGTTGTGAAACCCGAAGCCCCGCTGCACGTGACCCTCGGCATCACGAATTCCCCGTTTTGTTTGGTATCCAAGGAGCCCTTGGGCACTGGAGAAAGGGGAAGGGGGGGCGGGTTGGGAAAAGCTGCCGCACAGAAGCCCCGGGGGGGGGGGCCTTAAAAACGTAGAAATCGTAAGCGGCCCTATTTTGTTTACTGCCCTGTGGAATTGGATAAAGCAGATTAGCCCTGTGTAATGCGGGCAGACCTGAGTTTCACCTTCTTGTCGCCCTCTCCTCCTCCCCGCCAGCCCCCTTTGTCCTTTTGTGTCTATTTTTGGTGTGATGCTGCAGACGCCACGTGGTCAGTGAAAGGGAGCTCGCCTCAGTAAACAGTCAGCTGATGGGGCTGTGTTATTCCTTGCAACAAAATAGAACAACCGGATGGGCCAAGTCTGTTGATGGTGTAGCCCTGCAGATGACCTGAAATTACACTGCTAATGACTTTGGCTTGTAAAAAATTTAAAGCTGTTTGGTTTTTTGGGGTTTTTTGTTTGTTTGTTTGTTTGTTTTTTAATTCCCAAATGTCAAGTTTTTTAATTTAATTTGGCTCTGCCAGAAGGAGCTGAACAATGGGGAAACGCTCTTAAACATTTGCTCTAATAGTGGGTTTTTTTCTGCTTTCAGGAACAAGAGTATACAGCCCTCCAGAGTGGATCAGATACCACAGATACCATGGGCGGTCAGCAACAGTATGGTCTCTGGGAGTTTTGCTGTATGATATGGTTTGTGGAGACATCCCTTTTGAGCAAGATGAAGAAATCTTGAGGGGACGATTATACTTCAGGAGAAGAATTTCACCTGGTAAGTTCTATAGAAGTCAAGTGGGTTTTCTGGTTTGGGTGTTTTTTTAATAGTCCTGTAAATTTGAGCTTGTGTGGGTGGATTTTTGTTACTAAAAAGACAATCAGGGTTGTCTTTTTTTTTGCTTTCTCAGTCTAATATGGCTTTGTTTTATTTATTACAGAATGTCAACAGCTGATCAAATGGTGCCTTTCACTGAGGCCTTCAGACAGACCAACACTTGAGCAGATTTTTGACCATCAGTGGATGCACAAATCTGAAGTAGTGAAGTCTGAGGACTGTGACATAAGGCTACGGACCCTTGATACTGACGTATCTAGCACAAGTTCAAGTAATGAGAGTCTGTGAATTACTAAGGACCTCGCACTGGGAGGGGGAGCTACAAGCAGAAAGACCACAGTGCTGCTGCCAATACATAGGAGGGGCTAGAAAAATGCATTCATTATTCTGTAGTTGAATCTTTGTCTGAGGGACATGATTTTGTTTTCCCCCTTTGCTGGTTTCTGCTTTGGAATGAGAGATTTCCTTTGGAAACGCTGATGTTTGGGAGTTGCAGGCCAGTACTTAGTCAAAGACTGACCTTATTAAGAAAGCAGTGACCTCTTGAATACATGGTAAACTTTTTTGCTCTCATAGAGCCTGGACTAGATTTTATTTGCTTTTGAGTGCCTTTTTGAAAGCTGCTTCAGTGGGACTTTCTTTTTTGAGCTGTCTATGTCCAAAGAAGATCCAGTTCATTATAGGAATTTGCTCCCTTTAGACTCAGTGCTGGAGGAAGCAGCTCCTATGATGCATTGGAGAACCTGTTCGGTGATTGAATGAAGTAGTCCCATCCACTGGTGATGGAATACTTGAACACAGACATTTCACTCCTGCCCCCCTGCCCTTTACAAATCCAACCCACCTCTGCTGCTCAAAATATTTCCTATAGCCTGCACAGAAATATGAACAGGTATATTGGCTTCTTTATCAGAAACATTTATTCATGTTTCCTTTTATCATCTCTACCATTGGGCATGAGAAGCCCCTTTCTCAACTCCCCCCGGCCTTTTGTCACCCTGCGAGTCTTAAAGTATGTATGGGCATGTCGAATGCACAATCAATGCAATATTCAAGGACTTCTACTTTTTTTTTTCCCATACCTGTATAATGTGTTTATGTAAGCTTGGTTTTTCCATGTACTATACAGTTATTTATTGTTTGAAATTTAGAAGACCTCCCACAGTTTTCAACTGTGGCTATTTATTTGGTTAATTTATTTGGTTAGAGTTATTCAACACTGTGCTTTCCCCTCCTTCTCCCCATGGGAATTCTAGTGGTTTGCCCATGGCACTTCTTTTCTGCATTCCTGTCAACTTTTGGTTAAAAAAAATTAAAAAAATAAAAATTCTGACCTTACCAGTTTTTTGTTGGAAGATGGGAAATTGTTGTACAAAGTCTAATTTAAGGGAAATAGAATGACTTTTTTAAGTTAGTCAGTATGCCTTTTGTCTGGTATTATTGTACCAGAAGTGTAAGTAATGCTGTTTGGAAGGGTTTTAAATTATTGACATTGTACAGTCTCCGTGCATTGGCTCTGGAAGGTAGAGTGGCAGAGTCATAAACCTTAATTTATTTTAATAGCTGTGTTTCTGTGATCTGGTTGCATTTATGCAGCTTGGATTTGGATTTTTTTTCTTCTGTTTAACAGTGTGAAATGTATGGAGATCATATTTTTTATACAGGTATTTCAATTAAACTTTTTGTATATAACAGTTCTGCGTTTGTGTACTTACTTTTATCTTCCCTGTTACTTGTGATGAGCTGGGGAACACATTCTGTTACCAGCTCAAGCCGTGTTGAAGGCCTGCAGTAGCTGACCCAGAGTTAGTAGATGGTCTGTGCCATTAAGCAGTGACCATTTTGAAAGAATTAAGCAGTCCCTCACCTGAGTTTTATCTGCTCCTCAATCACTGCATTTCATGTTGGACTGGGGGAGGAGTACAATACAACAGCACTGATGGCCTACATAAAAGGGAATTGGCCCTGTAATTGTGGGACTTTTACCTCTGTAAACACTGAATATCAGTGTACTTCTCCTTTAAGTATAACAAGGAAGGATTTCTGTAGTTGCTTGTGGTTATTGTTTTCACAGTTGATATGTTTACTTTCCATTACATTCAGTTTCCTTCTTCCCGCTTACACCTTCCTTCTGGGGGTGGATGAGGACTTCTGTGCCTTTATGGAAAAGGGACAGCATTCTTAAAGATCAGGGCGACTGTTTTCCTTCAACTCCCTTAGATGATCAAAAAAAGACTGGTGTGTCTGTCACTCGATAGAGTACTGGGGAGCATGTGCCATACTCACCTATAGCAAAGGACAAGAGAAATGTCCTCAGCATTCATCTTCACACATTGGGAGTCAAGTCCTGCAGATTAACGATTTCATCCTCATCTCTCTGTAGCCAGAGACTGACCTGACTTGGTCTTTTTGTGGGGGTGGTAGCGATTACTAGGTTTAACTACCACAGACAGATCTATGAGGTATATTTAAGGATGTGTTCAGTTGTTAAGGTGCTTTGTAGTTGTCACAGTAAAGGGCTAGGCTTAGAATCTGTTGGTTTTGTTACTTCCCTTTCTGGGGATCTTTCTGCCAGCTCATCTGCTATTATTTTGGTTCCCTATGGGGAGTATCTCTCACTGACATCACATCAGCCTCCTGATGCTAACTAGTTCAGACTCAAAATGCCAATGAATAGGAGGAGGTAAATCTGAAGAAAAAAGACCATTTTTGGTCTGTGCACTTTTCTGATGACATGGAGGGAAGGTGTGTAGCTTTTTCTTGGCCATTAAAAGGAAGCTCAAATTACTCTGTTTGGGGGAAAAAACCCCTAGCTACAGTTATGTCCATCAATTTGTTTTCTATGTTTTCTGATTTTGTTTCTTTTTTATTTTAGACTTGTTTCTCCAGTTTTTAACGAAAATCTGTACATACGCTAAACCTAGTCCCTGAAAACCTCAGTTCCCTATTGTTGGAATTCTATTCACAGAAATAAAAGATTCTACAGTTAAGACTGCTTAGAAAAATCAGTGTCCTACAAGAAAAACACTTAAAAGTGCATATTTTGAGTTTTGCTTTGGAATGAGAAATTCCTTTTGTTTAAGAGGGGAGGATTCAGGTATGCTACAGGAGAGATTATCCCAGCACCTACTGCACTTCTTTAGGGAAATGTGTTTCTAACCACAAGTGCTCCCTGGAGAAATTCCAGTAGCCTGACAGTAATTAACATCTTCTACTCCAGCAGCTTCACATGTTCACAGCTGTTCAGAGGGATGGCAGCAGGGCTGTACGGGTGAGCTTCAAAGGGCTACCAGAAAAGCGATTCTAAAAACACATTTGTAAAGCTATTGTTGATTGCTGAGCTAGGGACTTTCAACATTTCCACAGGAGCTGATGTTACTTTCCTTAGCTTCACTGAGAATCAGCGTTGAAATGCTCTGTTTTGAAACATAAAAACTAGGTTTTCACCTTTTGCTACTGAGGCAAAATGCATTAAAAGGATAAAGGTCAAAAGGACATGGGCACGAGTGCTGACTCCCCTCTGGGATTAGCTCAACATAAAAGGTGCACTTTCAGTGCTGCACAGGCAGCTTTGGTTGTGAAACTCCCCTGTACACTAATAGAAGCCATGTGGCTGAAACACCATATACTGAAAGTAATGATTTGTAAAAATAGCTTTTCATTACAGTTGAAAGTTGGAAAATGATGTGTTAATATAGTTCCATTAACTGAGTGTTTCTGCCAAAATGAGCAAGTCGGTGACAGCTCTTGGTTTCTCCTGTGCTTCTATCTGGTATTAATATCATTAAATGTCATTTCTCTGGGATTCTCCTCTTCATGCTCTCTCCCCACTAGGCTGGTTTTCAACAGCACAAAGCTTGAAAAATAAAATGCAGCAGGTCATTCAAAACACCATCATTTAAATCAGGGCCTGTTTTAACCTTGAAAAATTGATTTAGCAATACTCATACCTATGCATGTATGTATGCTACTGGCTTCATAACTGATATTTTAAACATATTCTAATGCTGAAATATCTCTAACAATGTAGTGTTTTGTGTAATTCATATCTCTAATAAAGCTCATTCCCCTGAGTGCATAACCATACACTCTCAATTTCTTTTTTTTTCCCCTTTTTGTTAACTGAGCTTATGTTTACTGAAGCAGCTGAACAAGAGCCTTTGAACATAACTATTGAAGGATGTTAGGAAGATTGAATAGGGTGTGTTCTCACCAAACACTTACGGTTCTCTCTCAGTGGTTTACTGACCTCTGTTGGTGAAATTAAAGTACATGCTCCAAAAATGATACATAAATTGGGGAGATTTTAAAGCACCACTGGCTGATATTTTTAGATATGGGTGACTATGGCTAATAATTATCTCATAATGCTTGAAAGGATATTTAATTAAAAACTGAAAAATTTTAAATTACTACAAATGCAAAAATAGCTTTTCAATAAAAATGGGAGAGGGGAGTATGTATTCAAAAGGTTGTCAAATCTGCATCTGATGTTATAGTGCTAACCTGCCTAGTGTGCCCCTAGTCACCTACATGACTCTTGGCATGAGCATTTACAATCATATTAGCCCTCATTCTTCCACTTCATTTCAGTAACCATGAGAAGCACTTGTCTTCTGGCATGCAGATGGGCAATAATTCTCAGTGGTGTAACTAGATAACAGAATGCTGTGGCCCTATCAGCCTATTATTAGTGGAATTTTTTCTACTAACAGCAGTGATGCTACAATTCATAGCAGAAGTCAAGATGGCAGCATTTTCATTTCATGGCAATACAGTTTTTGATACTGTCCCAAAATTTTCTCTGCTTGTAAATTTGCTATTATTTAGTTTCATGGTTGTCTGTTATTTAAAAATTTAATGTTTTTGCCTACAGCATTCCTTCAGGTAGCTGATTTACCAGAGACATATTAAGCTTTGGTGTTATTGCAGAATTGCTGAACAAAGTGACAAGCAGGCCACAAATCCATGCAACTAAAAATTAATTTAAATCTGTATAACACAGGATTCCTAATTATTTTCAGAGAAAGTTTGTCTCATAACTGGTGAATTCATGTTATGACTAAAAAATGTGTCCATATAGACATACCAGCTCTTTTTTTGATGAAGTGACTAGAGAACTCCAGAGCTTTGGTGTAACTCAAAGCAAAACGAGGAGCAGAAACGTACACCCATTAAATTCTTGCACATTTCCTTAGCTTGCACTTCCACCCCTTCTGTTCCAATAAATTTAAAAGGTATTCAATCTTTGTGTCCTTTACTGCTCATAATTATTATTTGTAATACAGCCTGGCACACTCAAGTTTTAAGAAACATTAAGTGGTTTCTAATACTCTGATAAAATCGGCATGTTTATATCTCAGATGCTAGGACTTCCTTTTCCTTAAAGTCCTATGAAGGAAATTACTTGCCTGCGGAAACATTCTGCTTACATAATAATATAAATTCAATATAGGTCTCAGATTAGCTGTGTTTAAGCTCCAATTAATATGGTCTTAGTAAGAATGTTATCTATTATAGCTAATACTCTGCTAATTGACTACACAAACCATTATGTAAAAAGCTGCTTATACTAGTCCACTAAGAGAATTAGTGAGATGCATACTTCAACTTGCACTGTTTCTCAGGTAAGTCTGTGTTAAACATCAAAATTAGAATTAAGTCATAGGCAGAAAAGTAACTTGTGGATCAATATGATCCTTTGTTTACTATTAATGACTCAGCAGTCACTTTAAATCTCCAATCAGGAGTATGGAAAGATTACAGAAAATTATACTGAAAACTGAGTATTTTGCTCTATTATGTACAGAATCTTGAAGCAAATGTTTTGTTATTTTAAAAATAATTGTCTGTGTGATAGCTAGGTGGATTTTTTTTTTTTTTGTATATTAGTTCTACTGAAAAAAAATGCTCTTTTGTAGAAATAAAAAAGTTTTGCTTGAAACACTTATTCTGGTAATTATGAATGGTCTGGTGTCAGGGTTGAAGTTTATCTCTCCACTTTTCTGCTTCCCTTCTTTTAGGACAGGAAAATCTAACCATCAAATATCAGTCTATTTGAATTAAAATATATAAACATGTTAACAAGCATATGTTGTAAAAGATCGGAGTGGTGATCCCCCATAATTTTTTTTTTCCAAAAGCTTCCAAACCCAATAGAGTCATGAAAATGAACAGTCTCTTTCAAGATCATCCTAAGGAAAGATGTCCATTACCTGTGCGGAAATATTCCTGTGTTCATACTCCATGCAAAGATTTTGGGAGGGAGAGAGGGGAGGGTTGTTTGTTTGTTTGTTTGTTTGTAATATCTAAGTAGTATCAAAAGCCTTAAAATACAAAGATTTACATCAGCACAGAAAAGTGTAAGAGATCACTACTTTGCAGGCGAAATTGTCTATTGTCCGGGCAGATATAAATAGATAAAAAACTTAATCCACAGGAAGGCAGATTAAGATGTGGTAAGGAAGAGTTTTATAACTGTAAGGCTAGCTGAACACCAGGGTAAACAGACTGTGGAGTATAGTGAATCAATATTTTTAGAAACAAGCATTTTTCATAAATCATCTAGAAGTTACAGCTAATTTAAAATTACTTTGAATTTCATCAGCCTAATTATCTTGAATTACAAAGAGAGATTTCAGTCGCAACATTCATCTGCTTCTTGAACCAATATAAAATTTATTGACAGTGCTGGTTTTGCTACTGGCAAAATCAAAAGTTTTTAATGCAGATTTGAGTTAATCAATAGAAGTAGTGACAGATTTTCTGATGATGGTGAGGCTATGGGGCTACTGACCTTTCTCAAAGCCAGCATCAGCTAAATTGTTCCTCCCACTATCCCTTCCTTTTGCTGGTGCACTGATATTAAGATCAATAAACTGATCTCTCTGATAGCAACCCGGCATGAGGGAATGTGCACAACCGCTTGGGTCTGGGATGTGATGGCAGAGAAATGGTACTGCTGAAGAAAGGATATGTGTAATAAAATTTTCTCTAGTCAGTACCAACAAGCATATCCCCTAGTTTCTATTTGATGACTTCTGCAACAAGGAATTTGTAAGGAATATGACAAATATTGCTATTTTTAACCTTACATGTAAATTATTTTAAGTGGCTTTTCTTCAGCTCAGGTACTGAGCATTTGCTTGAGAGGTATACAGTACCCCAAGTACTGATGAAGTGAAAGAACTAACATGACTCAGAATCCTACACAGATCAAAACTTAATTCATGACTATATTTATATATCTCAATAGTATGCCCTACTTTTTAACCAGCTTCACAGGTACATTTGCAAATGAGAAAATACATTAAATATTTCAGAATTGTTAATTGGTGACAACACTTTACAGCTATTCATGAAGAAAAGATAAGTTGCAGTGAGAAGAAGTAATGCAAATAAATGAGTTGAGATATCATCATTGCATTTATTGTTTTATCTCAGGATCTATGATTTTCCTGTCTCTCTGTAATTTTGAGTCTCTTCAGCAGGCATGAGCTCCATTGTCCTCTCTAGGATATTTTTACCAATACTCATAGTTTAATATTTAGGATTCCAATATACTTAAAGGAAAACTTCAGCAACTGATCTTGAAAATCTTGGTCAGTCCCTGTGTAAACCATGAATTTTGAGTGCATTTTAAAGATACACTGTTCCCAGTTTAGTGCTTGTTGTGGTGATGCACTCAAGTAGCTCTAATAGCTGAGGATCACCATTTCCCTGACAACTCCTAGCCAAAACACTTTTGGTGGTATGTGACCCAATTCTGCAGTTCTTGTAAAAAAATTCCAATCATTTCAAGGGGGATTTTGTCTGTGTGATGACTACAGAGCTATCTCTTAACTTGTGATGAAAGAATGTCTGTCCCAGAGAGAAAATAAATAAGAAGGCCTGAAGTTGTGAAGAAAACCTCTCCTGCAATGCTGAAAAGTAGTAGAGAAAGGAGCCCTTCCATCTTTCAGAAGTCATAGCTGCCTCTGTAAGACAACAAATGTTATTTGGACAGCAAGGTCAAGGTAACTTGAAAGAAAACTAGAGCATAAAAATTATCTCAAAACCTGAGTCCTTGGTGGCATTTTTGTTAATACCACAAAGAGCAGTTACTCACCCCTGAGATTAGCTCAATTGGTTAGAGCATGCTAATAACACCAGCAGTCTTTTTCCCCATGTAACTGCCTGTTGGTGTGAAAAAGGGTTCATAACAAAGTTGATCACAATTTATACCTCTCTTTTCCTCTGCTGAACAGAATTTCATTAGTCACCAACTAATGGCACGATCCAACTCCTTTTATGGCTTGCAACAAACTCCTACCAATACAGGTGATGAGGGGAACATGTGTGAGTCACAGTTTCAGAACAAATAATACACACTTTCATATTCTTTACTAAGTTACATTCTTATTATTTAATATTATTTTAAAACTAATGTTGTCATGGCAAAAACTGCACTGGTGACAATAGTTCTTTTCACCCAGATAGTTTTCACAGCCCTTTAGAAACTCCATTCACTCATTATGAATATATATATATGATAGCAACTTTTGTCCACATCTTACTGCCATCTTATAGTATAACTTTCTTAATTCCAGAACAAAGTAATATAGTTGATAACACTGAATATTTAGCCAAGTTATTGACAGACCTGAAATTATTTGCTCTTTCTGACCAATTTTTCTGTTCTCTTGGAAAACTTTGAATTTCTTTAATGGAATTTCGAATTACACAAGTTCATATATATGACTATGTATATAGTATTTCAAACTCCTATAGTAGCTCTTCTCCAATGAACAGAGTAGTTCAATTGAAGCTCACTGACAACTGAGCACCACAAATGGTGGTCCTCAAGGCAACATTAAAAAGTCATAAAGAATCCCTGGCCAAACACAAGATCATCAGAGATGCAATGAAGTTCTCCCTGGTCTTGCAGGTGGCCAGTACAAAGCTTGCATGGCACTGGAGACAAACCGGAATGGAAGATACTTCAAATAGCACAGTGATAAGGCAGCGAATGGCTTGGTGCTGATTTTCTGCAGGGAAAGATCACCTTGCCCAGAGGGAATATGTTTGTTCTTGAGTACTGTACTTCTGCACTCCAGCTGCTAAAATTCAAGATAATTGGCTTAGACCTGGAAAAAAATACAAACATTTGTGTTGAAATGAAAGTATCTTGACATGTCTAGATTAACATTTACAATGCTGTTAACTGACTCAAGTTAATGCAATCAACTCAGAGGAGTTGAAAGTCCAGATTCACAGACTTCCACTAAGGGATTGTCTAATCAAACCTAGCCTGAGTAAATTTTCCCAGGTAAATTTTTGAACTAACACCTCTTTGAGGACACTGAACAATAAAAAGTAGTTAATTTTCTCCTTTTCCACTAGTTTTAGATAAAGCCTGTTTGAGAACATTTGTTGGAGTACCTGTTAAAGCAATTTAGCAGGAATTGTTTCAGTGGGGGTAACTGAAACCCTGGTCTGGGTGGGTAGATCAGTACTTACTGCAGCCTGATGGCTGGTTCTTATCTATATTTCCATGTAAATTTGCCCTTAGAAGGTGATTTGCTTATTTAAAGAGCAATATGGGATATGAAAGTGTTATGTAAACATATACTTTGCATCTACAAAGCAGTACAAAGTAGTAGTGGCCATTGTAAATAGGTAAATGTCATTTAAAAAATCACAAAGTGAAGAGACGTTGCAATAGCATCTTCTTCTGAATACAGATGCTCACTGATTACCTAAAACTATGGAGCAGCTACTTGCAACAGATTTACCCTGCACATATATTTCAATCTAACCATCTCAAAAACTGGCTGGGGTATGTTGTACAAATTTTGACCACAAGCTGGCCTGCATATGCCACTGTAATTTATACAGTTGATTACCTTCCACTTTCTCAAGGATATTAACTGGCATGAACCTTCATTTTTTTCATTTCCATTAATTAATTCCCTGTAGAGAGTGACTGAAAACACTAAACAAAAGCATTTAATCAGAAATTATTAGAGTTGGCTTGTCAGCCATTAATCACCATGCATTTTTGCACAAGGAGTGAAAATTTTATTAAACCTCATACTTAATTAAAACATATTATTTCCATAGCAGATTGGAAAGTACTGTCATCTGTTTAGACTTGTATCCTAAGATTAATTAAGAGTTGGTTTCCTACAACATGCAGGCATTTAGAAATTCACTCTACTGGGCACTAAATGAAGGTACAAAGGGTGAGGGTTGTAGCACAGTCAATAATTCTTTTGTTTAAGGTCTTCCAAGCCCCTACCATAATGCACACTGACAACATAGTGAAGGAATACTAATGAAATTGAATGGGATTAGAACTAGAAAGTGAAGAATAATGAGGGAAAAAAAATTGCTTCACAGATTTTGGGATTCATTGTGGTAGTCTGGTCTTGTGAATGACATGGGCACTAGAATTTTGTACAATCATTCCTGGTTGAATCTTTATTATAAAACAAAAAAAAAGGGGTTTTTTTTTGTATATTTGCCATTTCTGGGGAAGTGACAACAGCAGCTTGCTGAAAGCTAGTAAGACCTGAATGCTCTGGTGTAAGATTCCTCTAAAGATTCAGAAGAAAAAATATGGGCAAATGACAATGACCGATTACTGTTTATTATTAGAGGTGCAAAGACTTGCAAAACATTGCTTGTTTTCAATGGCTTTTTAAATACATCAGCATCCTGCTGCATCATCATTATGTAGGAACATGTAAGAGGTGCATATCTCATTACTGTTTTCTGGGAAGAATTTCGTATCAGCCCCAAGTTCTTGCTAGACTGTGGTAGACGCTGCTCTATCCATCAAGATGACTGAACTGCAGTCAGTCATTTGGCCAAAACTGGTATTAAGAGTTGGCTTGTTAGACCGATGTCATCACTATGTCCACTGCTTCTTGTGTGTTGTAGAATCTCATTGTTATCAAGCTTGACAAGTTTTACTGTTTCTGCCTGCTCCTTGCCCCAGGGTTCACCTTTAGCTACATGGATTTCTTATCTCTCCACTATTCTTTACCATTTTTACACCACGCCCTTTAGTTTCATGTATCTCTTGACTTTCTTGGTTTCTCTGTCTCTTGCCTCCAGCCCTGACATCAGGGATTTGCCAACAGCTTTCATGTCCCAGATGTATTGCTGCTGTGAAGACTTTAGAGGGATTGCCCTGGGAACATATGGTCAGGTGCAGCAGCAACAAGTGCGGTACCTCACTGAGAGCCAGAGGCAGACGTGGGTAAAAAGCCATTAATGTTTTATATTATTCCTATTTATCATTAGCAGCCATTGATTAAGCAAGTAATATGACTGATCTCAGGCAATAAACGCAGCTTTGCTCTGGAGCACTTGCAGTCCTGAAAGGCAAAGAGCAGGCAAAGCGTAAGGGGAAAGGGATGAATATATATTTTTTAAAACAATGCCATCTATTTCTACTGGCCATCTGCCTGGCCATTATTAACTCGCAGTACTTTGTAGGCATCCAAGTTGGATCTCCTGCTGTTACTGGAAAATTTTTCTTGGCTCAGATATGAAAATAATTTCCTTTCAAACTCAACACTATGTTGTTACAACATCCATTTTGATAATCTGATGGTCAAATGTGATGATTGTCTCTTGGAGCACCTCACAGGGACACTATTGTTGTGTGATAGTGACCTTACATCTGGGAACGACCTTGCTTAGGGCTTCCCAAATCTCTCTCTTACAAGGCCATATGACAGATATATGTCAGGCTCCATGCCAGTCACACTTGTTTAAAAACTCCTTGACACAGTCATGCCACTTGTGACTCCCTGTACTGCTGTGACATATGACCCTTACACTGCAAATATTCTTCTGTATTATGCAGGGGTGTCACTACAGAAGGAGGATTATGTGAGGTCATGTCTACAGTCTGATCCTGCCTCAGCCCCAGATGTACAAGCAGAAAACAGTTGAGTGGATTAATATGTAAATGGCTTTTAGAGGCAACTGCCCCCTTATCTGACATTGCTAGGTGAACAGATGCTAGATGTTGCTAGATATTGCTAGGTGTTGCTGGATGGCCCCAATCTGTTCAGTAATCATCTGCATTATCTTATGACATAGCATAACCTTGGACAAGAGCAGCCAATGGAACCAGTCCACCTTTGTCACACACGGGCTTATTTTTACTTCAGGCATGTACACATTTCTCTAATTTTATCCCCTGACAGCAATGAGACTTAGTCATAGCTGATAGCTGATCTCATCTCCTCTTCATCGACAAAAAACCAAAAAGCTAGTCAGAGGAACCATATCACTTCTACCAGGAAATTGTACGAGCCACAGTTGGCCTGCTAAAACAGAAGACACATCGAAGCAGAAAATATTGATAAAAGTAGGTGTGTAAGGTAGGCCGTTCTTTCGAGCTACACAATGGACTACCCTGGCAGAATGGAGCTACTGGAGGAGATCTTTCACTGCCTAACTTAATGCTCCCATTACTTAATGTTAGTACTCTAGTATCACAAGTAGCAAAATCTCATCTACCATATATATCGGTGCCTATGAAGCCTACATGTTCCTGTTGGAACAAAGGGTTTAAGATTCATTCAAATGTATTGTAAAAACTATTACTGCTCATGCATATGAATTCTGTGATTTTCTTGCCTATATCTGCTCTTCTTAAAATGAAAAGCAAACCATACCACATCATCAGGTTTCCCCTTCATCTCTTTTCCCATTGCTATTTTCACTGTTACCAGTATGTCTTCACTTTGCCAGCAGTTAGCCTGCCAAGTTGAAGAGAAAGAAGGAGATCTCAGGTCTTGCTTATCTTGACTTTAGAAATTAATGTTGTCATCAAGTGAAGTGTTAACATAATGAAAGCAAACTTGACTTTCAGAAAAATCAGTGAGCTGGAGGCAAGTTGTCACATCCCTTTGGCTTGAAATCAGTCAAGTTCAGGGAATGTAGGAATAACTATTTGTTGTATACAACATGAACACATCAGAGCAAGAGTCTTCCCAGAACTGTTTTGGACCATCTCTAAAGGGTTTGGGAAGGTCTATGAAATGGCAGTTAGAAAACTGCCAAGTGGGCAGATGCAGAAGCAAAGGCAAAGGTAGATACCTGCCTTAACTGCGTTAACTTCATGAGCTGTTGCAGCTGGGGGAGACCTAAAGTTTAATTGGAACCTTTCTGCCCTGTATCATTTCAAAAGAAAGATTATATCTCCCTCTCTTCCCCAAAGAAAGGAAAGACTGAGCAACAGCAGAAAAGCTCAGAAGGTGAGTGGGAATCAAACGCTCTCATGCTGTCAGTGACAGTAGTGGACACAGGATGAGGAACATTGATGGGGTGACAATGCAAAAGGATGATGTCTTGGAAAAGTCCTTTCATCACTGGTTTAAGGATCAGTACTGCAAAGATTTTAAGCACTAATAGCACATAATATCACTATCTAAAGTTCTGTCTAGGCTTGGAGACCAAGGACAGGTTGCCCTAGATTAGACAGGTTGCAGGGAGATTAGATAAAGTCCCTCGATTTTTTTTTTTTTTTCTTTTACTCGTGATATTAAAGAAATAGGCCTCGTTAAGATATCATTAAATCAGTTAGCTCCTGCTCAGGTGCAAGTGCGAAGACATACGGAAATAAAGTACTTTGTCCTTAACAACATCAACAAGCTGTAATTTTCCTCAAAAGGATTCACTACTTGTTAAACTGTTCAGGCCAAAGATCTCTTTATCCTGAGTGCTCAGCGGTAAATGATTTTGTTAACACAGGTTTCATTTACATCGTTGGATCTTGAGCCTTTCCAGACAGTTAAGATAAGCAAGGCTCCAACACGTGAAAAAGAGAGGGAGGAGGTTCTAGTAACTCGGTCCTCTCTCCTGCACCTTCAGGAGTCATAGAATTTTAAAGCAACTAAAATACCTATGTACTACTGTAAAGCATATAGTCAGTCTGGAAGAAATCAACACTTCAAGAGAACTTCTTCAGTAGGTGTTAAGTGCTCCCTTCTTCTCAGCAGGAGATTTTCATTAATAAAATCACCTCATGGGGATGAGTACAGGGAGAAAACAATGCAGCGCTGAGAGGTGTAAACGGCTTCATTCACTTTGGTGGGTCCTCATCCTCCCTGCCTGGGGTCAGGTGCTTACAGTCTGTGATCCTGTCAGTTGTTAGCAGCTGACACAGTGAGGCTTTGTGGTTGTTTACATCATATAGTTATGTCATAGCTATCATTACCACGGTAACAGAGAGAAGGATTCAAGCAATTTTAGATTACCAGAGACCCTAGACCCTGCAACCTCTGCTCCCCGAAAACACCCAAAGGTCAGTGGAAATGTTCAGTCCTCCCTTTCCCTCCTTCCTTCCTTCCCCACATGCCTCTTTGCCTGGAGAGAGAAGGGCCACTAAACCCCTGGCCACTGAAATCAGACAGGGAGAAGGGAGAGAACTTTGGATGCCTGCAGTGGCAAGGGGAACCATTAAATCTTGTTTCCTGTAAGAGAAAAGGTATGCAAAGATTCCCAGTTTCCTTGGGAAAGTATGCAGAGAATCCATGAGATAGCTGGAGAGGGAAGGACCTTTATTGCCCTTGTTTTCATGAAGGAAGACAGATGTTACACACACACACACACACACACACACACACGTTTCATTCCTACCATACATTTGGCTTTGAAGGTATGCCCCAGATTTCCCTTTTCTATGCCATCCTCACCTTCTCCTGTCTCATCCCTTTGCCTCCTGAACTCCTCTTCCTGCTTGGGAAAATATGGGACAACTCTACCCAAATATCCTTTCTGTCTCAGGGTCTGTTGTCCTCTACTACCTGCCCCCAACAAATACACCCACATCAAATTCCTTTTTAATTTTCCAAACTAGTTTAAGTACTATTTGAGCTGTATTTCTGACAGGGCTTTAACAGTTGGCAAGCAGTTATGGTGTTTGCCAAAAAAGCACAATACTAGCAGTGGAGGGGGTGATTTTAACAATCAATGCAATTTTAGAAAGCAATCTCCTTTGTCCTCTTCTTAATACTGTTACACTTGTTACTTTTGCTGCCTTTACTTACTAAAAGTTTGTGGTGAAACCTGGAAAGTAAAGAAGTCATCTCTTTCTGACTCTCAGTCAGTAGAAATCTTCTCTGTATTATTGGGGAGAAAAAAAAAGGTTGGGGGAATACTCTTCCAGCCCTTTCATCTGCATTTGCAGTAGGTCTTTGAATGTCAAGGTCACACAGTTATTTTAGACTTTTTGCCTGTTAGCCAAATAGTGGCAGTGGAATTTGATCATTAGATACTCAAACCCAAGAAAAATGACCATGTGGTTATATGTTATTAAATGTTACAGAGAAAGAAGGGAAGAAAATAAATCCCTGCATATCTGTTCAGTACTTAGAGAAATTTCATCCAAAAAATTCAATTAGTTCCTGGCACATGTCACATGGAACACATCACTTTCACTGCTTCAAGTACAATTAGGCTGAGAGACTGCAGAGCATTTAGGAAGGAAACGAGGCCGGGGTTTGGAGCGGCAGCAGCATCCCCACACGTGCTCTGCTCAGGAAAGTGACTCCCAGCTCCTCGCAGGAGCTGTGTCTACACAGTGACAGTGCACAAGCACCCAGCACTGAATGAAACTTCAATAGCTGCATCTAATCATGTTTTTGATCTGCAAAAAAATTAAAAATATATGAATCCCAGAATCTTAGGTGTGTGAGGGTTTTGTTGTTTTTGTGGTTTTTTGGTGTTTTTTTTTTTTTTTTTTTTTCCTGAAGGGAACTGTCACAATAAAAAAGTAATTAATAATGTATTTACTGTTAGTGTCTTTATAAATAATTGATTTTTCTGGTGTGAATTTAGGTTTTTTTCCAATATAAGATGCACTTTGAATAATCCACAATTCTACCCTAGAGCAAACTGAGATTTATACCAGAAACAACAAATAATATTTCTAAAGGTAAATTGAATCACATGCCATTCTTCTTGTGTAAGGCTCTTTATTTAAAACACACCCTGCTCATTTCAGCAGTATGGGATATAATTAAATCCAAGCACTTTATTTATATAACAGTAGAATTACTACAGTGAAACAAAAGGAGAATCCAAACAAGACTTTTTTGAAGATAAAATATCTTGCCAAAAACAAAATCAAGTGGGTTATTTATACTCCCAACATTAAGACTTTGCAAACCTAAAACTAGATCACCTTTTATCTAGTAAGACAAGTGTTTCAGAGGAACACAGATGACCTTTCTAACCACCATAAAACAACAATGCCTTTTTAATGTGTACATATTAAAAAGGCATATGCATTATATAAATTTCACCATCATTACATGTTTTCTCACTTGGCCCCATAATTTTGTGATCTAAACACAACTGGCCAACAGTACCAGCCCAGATAGTCTGACCTTTACTAAAGGTTTTACTTGAGCCCACGTTAATTACCCTTCAGCTCAGCAAGAGAAGTTATACAGCTATAAACCACAAATGAAACATACATTTATATTATCAACCGTTCTTTCATATGACACATTAAAAGAGCCTTAGAAAGCTTGTATAATTTTTTAAAGTGAGAAATATCAGTTCTTCATTTCATTTTCCTTGATGAAAGTCGTTGTCAGTGTCCTTGGACTGCCAAGCTGTCCATGAAACCTACAAGTGGCCCAAGAGTGGAAAAGAAAACTCAAGCAGGAGGCAAATTTCATCTTTGAGAATAAATAGCAATATTATAGTGGCATTTATCAGGCAGGAGTAAAGACAGCATTTTGTTTGCTCTGCCATATGTCTACATTAAGGCAAAAATTTATGACTTCCTATTAGCACATATTTTGCTGGTTATACATACAACAGTGGCTATCATAAAAGTAACTAAAAGGAAAGAGTTTAAAATACAAAAGCCAAATGCTCCTAAAGGTGATTTTCAAGAGATTGTTAAAAATAAGTTTGTCTTTGCCTCTTATTTGATATGTACTAAAATTACATAGGAGGATTCTTGAAGGCTTTTAATTCCATTTTAACAGGTTCAGAAGAAACAAAATAATATAACACAAGTCAAAATAAAGTAATTTTAAAAACAGCACAAAAATACAATATACTATAGTACATATGGTATATCCACATTTTTTCATCAGAAGAGACAGTATAAAATGGATTTATTTACTCTTTTATTCCACATTTGGTGCTCACTATATTCTTAGTGCATCTTCAGGCCTGAAAGAAGCACCAGGTAGTGAGGTAGCTCTATGATGCAAAGCATTTATCTCTCCCTGGTATTTCTGCATGAGGGGAGAAGGCAACTTTTCTGTAGCTTCGAATAACTTCCCTGGGTGTCATCGTTTAACTCTAGCCATCAACCAAGGCCCACACCAAGCTCGCTCACTTTCCCCTGGTGGGATGGGGGAGAGAGTTGGAAGAGTAAAAATGAGAAAACTCATGGGTTGAGATAAAGACAGTTTAATAGAGATAGCAAAATCTGTGCAGACAAATAAAGCAAAATAAGGAATTCATTCACCACTTCGCATGGGCAGGCAGGTGTTCAGCCATCCCAAGGAAAGCAGGGCTCTATCACATGTGGCAGTAACTTGGGAAGACAAATGCCATCACTCAAAACATTCCCCTCTTCCTTCTTCTTCCCCCAGCTTTATATACTGAGCATGATGCCATATGGTCTGGAATATGCCTTGGGTCATTTCGCATCAGCTGTCCCTGCTGTGTCCCTTCCCAACTTCTTGTACCTTCCCAGCCTCCTTGCTGGTAGGGTGGTGTGAGAAGCAGAAAAATCTTTGACTCCATGTAAGCACTGCTAATCAGGAGCTAAAACATCTCTTTGCAATCAACAGAGTTTCCAGCACAAATCCAAAACATAGTCCGATAACTAGTTTCTGTTAAGAAAATTAACTCTATCCCAGACAGTTAGCCAGAACCAGCCCACTGAGTAACTAGGGACTGTGCAGGAAAAGAAAGTTGTAATTAAAAATGTAGGAGATGCATTAATTAACATTACCTTTATAGATCAATCATCTGGGAAGTATTTGTGTTCATAGTACTCAAAATATTCTGCAATTGTCATCAAGCTTACATTTCTTCAAATGTGGAAAAGATCACCTGCTTAACTCTCAGTCAAATGTAGAAAGAAAATGTTTACCTGGATTTTGTATGTTTTTGCTCCTGTATCCAAAATAACATATATAAACTTGTTTGTACTAGAATTTCATACCCAGACTTTATAACTGTAATCGTATTTCAGTCAGACATAGGGGTTAGAGTACATCAAAATATATGTGCAAATGCTAGTACCAACAAAGCCTTTGTCATAAAAAGAACCTGAGGTTTCTGACCTGATGTAGCCAGTAGATAGAGCAGAAAAATTGTCAAAGTAGCAATTTAGCATTTGGGCATTAGAGAATTGCAGAATTATGTTACTTTTGGTTTCTTTCCATTTGCTTGGACACATGGGATTAAAAAAAGAAAAGCAAAATTTCTAAAAATCTTTGGTTTGGGTATTTAATTTATACTTGCAATGAATTTTTTTCTAATGAGAGGATTGTCATTATCTCTAAAAGCAGGACTTAGTCTATTAATCACATTTAGCTGCTGTCCAAGCCACTGATGTTTCCTTTAACTAACATTGTCCATGGCTTAATATTACTTCTTATCTGCCTTTTCATTATATATAGCAACAAAAGATTTAATTGCATCTATTTCTCCAAAATGTGATCAATAATTCTAAATGTAGTCTGTTACTTGGTTAAGAACAACTCTTTTTCCAAATTAAATCTTCCAAAAATGGTAACTGGTTCTTGATATAGACCGTGCAGCCACCATAAATTTGGCTCCTTTACCCAATGTAATAGCAAGATGAAATCAGAATGACTGTTGCTTCTGATGTACTTGCTTCTACTTGTACCATATCATGTAGTGTCCTCATTATCAACTTCATACCAAATTTTCATATTACCTCTTATCAGTATTCTCAGGTGGCTTGTTTGTTGTTCTGCTGAAAAGTTAGGGTTTTATCCAGACCTGGAGAATAATGCTACCCTTCCCTTCATCCTACAGCTATCCCTCTGTACAGGTGTTGGGTGTTTGACCTACCAGTGCACAACCATGTCTAAGGTCTACTTAATGAATTTCTCAGGAATGCCAAGTTCTTGAATGCTCCCAGCTCTCCAGTCACTAATTGGCCTTTGAACCATTTTTGTGACTATTTTCATCACTCCAGTGTAACAAAAAAGTAAACATCCAAAAACAGGAAAAGCCCATAAACCAGAAGATGGAACATGGTAAAGCCACTGCAGCCTGGAGTTCTTTTTTTTTCAGGTGAAAATAGCCCTATGTCGAATGGAGGTGGGTAGCCATACCAGTACCTGAATTGTTTAAGGGATAATATTCTTACAACTGTGTAAAAGTTAATATGATCATTGTAGCATTAAGCTGATGAGGAGTTGAATCTCATTATCTATATGGACACAGACTTCCAGCTCTTCCTACTTCACATACGAACAGTAGGACTTTAGTAGTATCCTCCACTTTCACCAGATGAAAGCAAGTCAGAAAGTCTATTTCACATCTTCATCAAGGTCAGGGTCAGCTGAGTTTTCTAAACCCTGAAGTTTGGGTTTTTATTGATGAGAAAATTTCACCCACGTCCTTTGTCTCATTAATTATTAGAAATTAATTTAAATAAATTAATAATCAAGAAGAAACAGATAACAAATGGTGCTTTTTAATGACTGTGTTTTTACTTGCTTGCGATGTGACTTCTCAAGGATTAAGTCTGTTGGTTCCTGCCATATGGTGATACCTATGTTTATATTACATGACCCCATTTGCTATTAACTTGTTTCTGTTCCTCTTTGGTCCAGATCTCAGGCTCTTATGAGCTACACAGCTTCTTGTCCATTTATATTAATTTATAGCATTTTACCTAATACAATAGCATCAGCAGATTCAGTAAACAGTTGTTTACTAATTAGCAACCCAATTATCACTGGGTCAAAATCCAAGACCCCAGTCTCACACACAGCCTTCTCTTCTGCCAATTCTGTAAACATGAACCACTATTCGAAAGATGCTGCTGAACTTTCAGTGTAGATATCAAAAGTCTCAAGTTTGGAAGTTGTTCTTGATTTCTGTGTTTTTAGGATTTCAGCAAGCACAAATCTCCTTCTTGGGAGTACAACACTCTGAGCTGGATCCATGTATACATTTCTGTGGAAAGGTCAGGTGCTCTGCTCAGTAATCAGGCAGAGAAGGCAGATAGAGAACATGCAGGTGAGATTTCTTCACCTGAAATATAAGTTAACTTTTCACAATGTCTCACACGACATTGCTATTCAAATGAGACTTACAGGTTTAGTATCATCTTTTTGTCTCCCAGTACTCATACACAGCACTAATGGGCTCTTGCAGACACTCTCTAATGTGAACCATATGATAATGTTGAAAAAGTGTGTAATTTTGATAAATGGCACAGAAGTTGCTAGGTGGGTTCTGTCAGCCAGACACACATTCTGGCACCATACTGCAGATGTTCAGCTGGCTGATGGATAAATTCTCTCAGTTAGCTTCATGAGCCTTAAAGGAATGAGCAATTCACCAGATACTTGATAAGAATAAGCTGTTTAGCTGCATAGGAAAAAGCTAGAAATGAATGTACTTTCCTTTCTGCATCCACAGAGGCACTGTAGAAAATTTGAGTCATACATTTGATGTGGTGAGCTACGGCTGAGGGACATTAAGTGGCCTTGGTAGTATGCAAGTTATGCAGAATTCAGGAAAAAAAAAAGTCTTTTATTATGATGTATTATTTCAACAAATCTCCATGCACAATATGGGGATATGTATGCCCTAAAAAGTCCTGATATAAGTGTATTGCCTTTAAGTGCCAAGTCATCCTAATAGGAAGTACAAAGCCATCAATGACATATGAATTGTGTGATCTATGGGTAGTATGGTGTGAGAAAATCTTTATGACATTGAACTCTCGGAAATCAGATCCAGCTACTGATATTCTCAATCCAAACAGACTGGCTACAAACTGCTAACAGAAGGGGTTTAGTCACCCTCCTCATTTCTATGGTCAATGGCAGGTGGCAAATGGTTGCTTTGTTAGACATGAAGGGAACTCAGCATTAGCTTAATGATGGTCACACGCTTATTTTAAATTCTTGACCCACTGATTTCTGTTACTAATCTGATGCATAATCTTTTTCCTGTAACTCTGAAAATTCCCTCTTTTCTCAGACCAAGAACTGGTAGGGAATGGTAGCTGCATCACCAAGGCTTGCTTGATATATTCATAGTCATGCTCCTCTGGGAGAAGAGGAGAAAATTGTGCCTAGCCAGCATTTATATTTTTGTTCCTAATGAGCAGTCAGAAACCGAGCAAGCAGATCAGCTCAGACATCTAGAAGTGACCTGAGGAAAGAAAGATGATACTTATAGCTTCAATATTTACTGTTTGGTTTGCTGCTAACATTTGGAGTCCTGCCTCTTGGGTTTTCCCTATGTCCATCTAGCAAGCAGAACCACCTACCTGAAACGGCTCTCACACCATGATGGCAAAAGTTACTAATCAGTGATCAGTCCTTAAAACTCAGGGGCACGTGTCCCATGATACTCTTGGAGATAACACTCTTTGCTGCTTGTTACTTAAAGCAGCATAAATGGTACCTAATGAGACTTATTTCTAATGCCAGAAATTAGTACTTTGAAGAACTTATGTCAGTGTTTTAGACATCATGAAAGCTGTATACTTTACAAGTCACCCACGGTCTCAAACAACAAAAATATTTGTAAATAAAATGCCAATTTTTTTTATTTCCCCCCAATAAGCACAGAAGGAAGCAAGTATGTTTCCTTTTTGAGGGAGCGGAGTAATTTTTTTCTGTATTTTCTGTATTTTCTATATTTATTACTGTTTCTATCCATTCACTTCTGACTAAACTACCACAAAATATTTTTTTTCTCACTGTGTTAAGGATCATGACAAGAATCTTTGATTAATACCAAGCTTCACTTGAAGCCAAAACCAGGGACGTGAGATGTGAAACTCTGCATTCTTTGTAGTTTTGGATGTCCAGTAGAGATTTAAATTCATGGCATCAGGCTGTAATGCTGAAGCAAAAGAAACACAATTTACTTGAGTTATGGTCCTCCTTGCTTTTGAAAAGCTCTGTATGTTCTTTACAGAAAAATGCATATTCTCTTTTAGAAAGAGTGAAGAACAGAGTTTACAAGGCCAAGATCCTTGGTACCACTACAGAATGACAGATATTTCATGTCAGTTCCCAGTTCTACAGTTGAGGAGGAAATGAAGCAGTTTTGACACTTACTCATCAAAAGCACAGGAAACCCATGTAACCACATACTCAGAGTAGAAATGAGAATGAACAGAAAATATTTTCAATGGTGATACAGAGATGCAAATTAAATTTACCTCCAAATTTTAATCAAGCAATACATAGTAGTATATCAACACACTCACTACAATTTCTTCATTAAATAATACTATGCAAAAGTATTCAGAACATAATGCAAGAAATAAAGTATCCAAGTTGTACACTTTTTTTGAGAGATGTGGTAAAAAACAAGTGAGGAAGATTCTGAGTGGCTTCTTCAAGAGATATAGAAGTCACATATTAAGTGCTTAAGTCAGCACTTAGTCCTCCTTGAGTCTGCCTCAGCTGGGGTATATCCACTGAATAATGTAAAAACTACAAGGCTCTAGGTATATCAGACTTCCAAATGGGAGCAACTAGTGAGATGGTACCTTTTCTCACATTGGAAGCAACAGCAATGCAGGAGTGTTGCACACCCCATAGCTGCAATGAAGTTAGTGGGCTGTTCTCTGGCATATCGCATTATTTTATTTTCCCCGCAATGTACCATAATTTTAAGGGGTGCTTTTTAAGTTGTAGACATGCCCTCATGTCTAATCCAGCCTGTCCTATATGCTAAGATATTTTAATAGATTTCTTTCAAATTGTTGAAATAAGAATGTTCTTCCCTAGTAAATGTGAATTCATGTCATGGTTTAACCCCACTCGGTGACTAAGTACCATGCAGCCACTCACTCATCCCCGCCCCTTCCCATCTTGGTGGGATGGGGAGGAGAATTGGAAGAAAAAGGTGAAAGACATGGGCTAAGATAATACTTTGTTAATTGAAATAAATATTATAATTGTTATTAATAATAAAAATAACAGCAAAGAAAAGGGAGACAGCAAAACCAGAGAGGAATAAAACTCAAGAGAAAAAAGTGATGCCCAATACAGTTGCTCACCACCTGATTGATACCCAGACTGGCCTTGAGCAACTCTTGGCCCCTCCTGGCCAACTCCCCCAGTTTAAATACCAGGTATGACATTCTATGGTGTGGAATACCAGCTTTGACCAGTTTAGGTCTCCCAGCTGCTTGTGCAGCTCCTCACCAGCAGAGCACAGGACACCGAAAAGTCCTTGACTTAGGGTCATCACTACTCAGCAACAGCCAAAACATCAATATCAGTGTGTTATCATTATTCTCATATCAAATCCAAAACACAGCAGTGTACCAGCCACTAGGAATAAAATTAACTCTCTCCCAGCCAAAAGCAGAACAATTCATAAAGCATGTTTCTGTCTTGTGAATTTAGCCCACTGTAAAGGGAATTTTGTTGTTTTGCTGGTGTCAAAACATACATATAGCTTTTGAGGAGACAAAGAAATGTGTTTTTCTGGCAGAGTCATTCACAGCATCATCAATTCTGTGAGTGTTCTCTGTATCCTGCAAATACTGAGTCAGGAAAATGTCACTTTAGCTGTGTTTACATCCTTTTATGCTCATTTAAAAAAAATAAAAATAAAGGTATCAAGCTTTCTAAAATGACATATTTAAAAAAAAAAGACAAACTTAAGCTAAAATGTTTGCTGAAACATATTTATTATTTCTATTCATTTCTACACCTTGATTTTTGATGCTTGATTATACAGATCAATCCATCACAAAAGAGACATTAGCATTTGAGTTGTGTAAATAACCAAAAATACAGAAATTCTGAATATTGATATTCACAACA
Source organism: Struthidea cinerea (assembly GCA_013397865.1). NCBI lineage: Eukaryota > Metazoa > Chordata > Aves > Passeriformes > Corcoracidae > Struthidea > Struthidea cinerea. The sequence goes on from VZTI01002660.1 coordinate 1,157,823, forward strand.
GAATGCTGATGAATTAGTTCTGGACTATTTTTTCAAGTAATGAAAAAAAAAAAAATTAAAGCTTCTCAATCCTCTTATGAATATTCTGAAAAAATAAAATAACTCCCAAGCTTTATTTTTTCACAGAATCACCAAATCAATTAGGTTGGAAAAGACCTCTGAGATCGAGTCCAACCTGCAACCTAACACCACCATGACAACAAACCATGGTACTGAGTGCCATGTCCAGTCTTTCCTTAAGCACCTCCAGGGACGGTGACTTTGCAATCTCCCTGGGCAGCCCATTCCAATATCTAATCAACCTTTCTGAGAAGAATTTCTTCCTGATGTCCAACCTAAACCTCCCCTGGTGCAGCTTGAGGCTGTGTCCTCTTGTCCTTTCACTTGGTACCTGGGAGATGAGGCTGCCCCCCACCTGGCTATAACCTCCTTTCAGGCAGTTGTAGTGTGTGATAAGGTCTCCCCTGAGCTGAGGCTGAACACCCCCAGCTCCCTCAGCTGCTCCTCACAGGACACAGGACATGCTCTTTGTTCCACTTCAGTCACAGATCAAAAGATTACTTTCCAGCTGACATCTCTGACTGAACACAACAACTGCTGCTGAGATTTACTCAGGTGTGGCAGATGAAAATCAGCTGTGTTAGGATCAGTCAAATGAAACAGACACTGCACTGCTACCTAGAGAGTAGGTAAAAGGGCACACACTGTCTATTTAGATAGAGCCCTACCAAAAATGTGTGTCAAATAAAAACAACAGAAACTTCAAAAAAATTTGTACATTAAATATTTAAACCTTTGTTACAGAAAGAAGTAGGGATATTCAGTGTGTGTTGGTAAAAGATCTTGAACTCTGTTGAACCCATTAATTTGTCCAACTAAGTGATGTCCTATGAGTGGTATTCATTATCACTGAGAATATAGCTGTCATGTTACAAATTAAATGCAATTGTAAGAGGTTTCCTTTTCCTTCATTTAAAAAAGCCTTCCAGTTTATGCAACTTTTCCTTTTGCAATATTGAATATCATACTTTTTCTTTAAGCATAACCTGTGGTGGGTCTTCTTTGATTTATTTATGTAAAAGAAAAACCCAAACCAGTAACAAAGACCTCCCCAAACAAAATGTGGGACGTTATATGAATGTAAATGCAGGTTTGTTTAAACTGGACAGAGATCTCTTGAGACATCTCTAAACTCTAAGTGTGCTAAGGCAGAGTTGCACTTCCTGCTGTGATCTCCCTGCACCTTCCCTTGCCTGACATGCCACTACACACACCTCAGGCCTGTTTAAACCCTGAAATATTGCAAGTTCTGTCCTAGCTTTAAAGTGATTATTTTTACAGAAAGTTTGAAATTATCATTTTTATTATGTGAACGTGAAAAATAACAAATCTTATTGTATTAACATTTAGACCTGTGAGGCCTATTCAGAATATGACTTTGCCTAACTTATCATCCAAGTTTTATATTCTGTGTAGTTTCTGTTCCTAAGGAACAGGTGTACACATGCATGTGCAGGTATGTGTGAGAGAGTGTGCCCTCTGGTTCTTGAAAGGAGAGGAATGCATTTCCTTAAAACAGATTAAAACAAAAAAGCCCACAAACCTGTTAATAATTGAAAGTCCAAAAGATGCAAGGATGAGTGGCAGCTGTCTGCCACCCTATACTTTTTGGGATGGCCATTTTTAGAGACCCATAACAAACTGTTAAATATGAGTTATTTAAGCAAGAATTTATGGTTTCAGTCTTAACAGTCTATTTTGCACAGGCATTTCACATATCTATCCAACAGATTGTTAATATTTCTGTCACTGGAAGCTAGGGTCTCTTTGCTCCCTTTTGCTTGTGTCTCTGGAATTGCCTGCCAAGGAAGGATTAACATCCAGAGCTAAAGGAGATGGTGGCATTACCACTTTCCCCTTAGGATACAACTGAGAAGGAAGGGTGAACTAGCAGCTTGCAAACTCCTTCCTTGGCTACTGACTATCCCAAACTCCTTTGCTCCATCCTGTTTCTACATGGTCTTACCCATTTTCAAGGTTATGACAACTTCTTTGAATTTAGCTCCTTCTTCTGCAGTGGTAAAAGGTACCTCACACTTCAGTTTTCCCCTCCTTTTCCCCATCTCCCTTTTGTGAGCAGGCTTTCTGCCACTCCATGTCCACAGCTTGGGATCCTGCCAACACAACTGAGACAGCAAGTCTGGAAATAGTCTATAGAGCCTTGCTTTGCTAGACTGGAAACTTTTAAAAAATAGTCTGGAAAGATTTATACAATGGATTGGCAGCTGATTAACAGAAAAACACACCCAGGAGCCAAAATGGATTTTGAGTGCTGTGGAAGGATGCCAGCTTCACAGCTCTGCAACCCGAAGCTATCCACAGGACAGGTACAGGACAGGGACCAACTCCACCAGCTTCTGACACCTTCTATGAGGAAATCTGATGACTATGAGGAGGAACAGTCAGTGTCTCTGGATGTGATTTTTCATTGTGGTAAGACCTGAGGGTTGAAAAGTAAAGGAAACTTTTTTATAAGCATTGTATAGGTCTCTTTAGGGTAGATGCTTTTTCCTTCTCTGAAGTTCATGGCAGCAGTTTGGATGTCATCAGCATTTAGAGAAGGTCATACTTATACCACCACTCTGATGCTTTTAATTGCTCAGCAGAACATTTTTTCATCCAAAGAAAATTAAATTCATGTGACAAAAATTTTCAAATCCATCTAGCTTCAGGTAAGTTGTCTGTTAAATAAGACCCTACTGAGATCAAAAGAATTGACAAATGATTCCTGGATAGCCAATATATCTATGGGAAAAAAAAAAGTGCATCATGTCACGAAGATACTCTCTACTTAGTAATTTTAATACACATAAATAGAGTTCTTTAAGTCCAATGTTATTCTTAACATATCAAAAACTTTGGCTTTTTTTTTTTTTATTCCTCGTGAACTCCTTATTTTCAGCATTGAAAACACAATATTACAAGCATTTTAATATCACCAGCAATATGTTATCAACCGTTATTGTGTTTTGTGCTTCCCTGTATCCTCTAGTGCATGTTTGGTTTTACTAAATTACAGTGATTCTAAGTGTGGCTTTTGGAATAGCAGTAGGAATAATTGTTCTTATTTATATTACTCCAGCTCTGCAGTTTTCTCTTAGTATTTTCAAGTAAAAATCCATTTGAAGCGGTGAATCAACAACACATTTCTTGTTTCTTTGATAGTTTTGAAAATACCAGTTTTAACTAAACTGAATGTGCATAGATTAAAAAATATATTAATTGAGAACTAACTTAAAACCCACTGAAGTTTTTGTTGCCTACATGTAAGGTACCACATTCTTGGAGCTTCTGAAGGACCCAAAGCCTCAACCAGGTGTTTAAAAGAATTGCTTGAAGTTTTCAATCAGATTTTTTTCAGTGGAAAACTGAAGTTTCAATAAAAGCTGTTCTTGTAAAACACTGACTAGTTTCAGTTAACTTTAACAACTGACCTCTGAAAAAGAAAACATTCTGTTTTTCAGGCAAAAACATAAAAACATTGACCCAAAGTAAACTGGGGTAAGCTACTATATTAGATAAAATATATGTTGCTCCTTATTCCCTGGTCTGAATTGGAGTTGTCTTCCAAATGATAACTAGGCCATTCACATACAAAGGTCGTTGTATTTCATGTCTACTTTCTACTTTGGGAAACATCATCACTTCCAATGAAAGCTGCCTAAAACTTGTCAGAACAGACTGTTATTTCTGTGGGAAATATAGTAAGTTTTCTTACCACAAAACCAAGTAGTCTATCAGATAAACTTCAAAACCTCATTGACATAGACCATATAGCAAGTTATTGATAGTATTTTTCCATGAAAATATAATTAGAACTTACTAACTTTTCCTTGTATAAAAAATTTATATGTGTGCCATTCCTTCTCATTTTTTCTTCCCTCCCTTTATTAGGTTTAAATGTTCTAAGCTGTATGTTGTTTTGCAAAAAAATTACTGTGGATAATGTCTGATACTCCCACTGACCTTGGGATGGTCAGTACACCAACTTGTGCTCTAATAATTGGAGGCAAAGTTGTACTTTCTACATTTATAAAACCACTTTTAAGATCACTTTTCTTATCGTCCTCTCTCCCTCCATGATTTTAGGATCACAGGACAGGACAGGTCAGGTTGGATGGGACCACAGGAGGTCTCTAGTCCAAGCTCCTGCTCAAAGCAGGGTCATCTTGATGTCAAACACAGATACTTAAGGTTTTTATCCAGTTGTGTCTTCAACATCTCCAAAGCTGAACTTCTTCAAGCGTTGGACTATCCTCCTGGGAACAAAGTTTACATCTGCTCTGGACAGTGCCTACAGCAGGAACTACCAGTACTTTCTCCCTGCAGAAGGTTTTCTCACATCCAAAATCGCGTTCTCTCTGATTCTCTCCAGCAGGCACGGCACTAATTAGTGTAATTTCTCAAAGCATATTGACACACATATTGAGTCAACCTTCAGCATCCCCATAATCCAATTGAACTGCTCTGTGCCACGGAAGTCACTGAGGATACCCAAAATGTGGTTATGGTCCTGATTACTACAACCATCTGAAGTATGATTATATTCATTCAAGATGTGAATATCTGAATCTAGAGTTACTGAAACAGCTTTTCTGGGTATGACCTTCGGTACTGAGTTCTCCTAAGTTCACTGACCCTTCCCTGGCTGAGTCTCTATGCAGCCAAGATCCTGAGAGTGACAGTATGAGAAAGAACATTCATCCAGGGGCTGCGTAGCTCTCCTTTGGTGTCCAGGATATTCAGAAGAGACAAAAGATGTAAAGGTTGTAATATGCATGTTTATGACCATTCCTTTCACTTTCTGTCCAATGTCAATAAATAAATGTCAGGTAACTTGACTTTCCTTCTTTTAGCTGGAGCTAAAACTCTTTTACTTGTTTCTCTTGCACTCCTCTATCCACTGGATTTGCTGATGAGATTGTTCTGAAGACTGGTGGCTGAGTAGAACCTAGAAAAGGAGAGTTAGACCTACTCAAACTGAAAGAAACTGGGAACACAGGTCTGATTCTTGAGGTCTTTTTACTGCTAAGCTATTAAAATGGAGCAAAGAAAAAGGAACACTAAGTTCTCCCCAGAAAAAAATTTCTAACGCTTCAACACAGAAAATATCTAGATCACATACTACTTCCTCAAATTTGAAGACACTTTCTCTTCTTATGGTAGAGGGCACAGCAATGTTCACTTTAGGAGTATGGATCATTCCATAAGGAATATGAACGTAAGATCTACATCCAAATATCTATGCTTTTCAGTCTTGGGGACAGAGAGAACTAGTATTTTAAATTCTAATTTGGAAAATATGTATTTTCCTGTCTTTAAACCTGTGGTGTGCTTTTTCTTATTTTAAAGGACAGCAAAGTAAATTTTTGAAATTTCTGGAAATAATAGAGTAAGTCTGAACTTTTACTGAGACTTAATCAGATAATTTAACACAATATTAACCTTACCATGCAGCTTTATAAAAATTTTCATCTCCAAGTAGCTTTCCTGTTCAGATATATGAAAGTGCATCTAAACCAATAAAGCCTGATTCAGGAACCGATGGGCTCATTTGCATCCCGGCCAGAACATCAATCAATAGCTTTCATTTTGTTTAAAGGCCAGGGGCCAAATTAGAGTTTAAAAAGTCCTTGTAAAACCTTTGGGTAATTTTGAGATTGAATCTAATGAAAGATTAATGAATACAGGCATCCATTTCTAGCCCATCTATTTACATATGACTTCTACCTAAGTCCTGCTGAGTGGCAATCAAAGTGAATCAGTCTGTTTCTGCAGATAGTGCTGACTAGCTAAGAATAGCTCCTGCTACCATAGCAGTCTCTTCTTTTCTATGCCTGTATCGTAAGTCAGAAAAGTCAGATATAGGAAGGAACAGTGGGTGCACTCTCGGCATATCACGCCTAAAAAGTTTACCAGAATTGCCACTATAAGTATCAGAACCACAGTAAATACTAGGTGTGGTAAATGTCACCACATAATGGCTCCTACAAGCTACAGACATGGAGAAAAATTTCCACTGGTGAATGGGAGCAGAATGCTCTTTGAATCATAAATCATATTTGCAAACAAAGTGCTGAGTGTGTTTGGTTACATGATTCTTTTTGCAATGGTGATCACTAGATAGACTAACCTGAAGTTTTTTATTCCATGTAATAAATGCATCTAATTAATTTCACTTTTCCAATATGATTTGATCTGCAGAAAAAGCACATATTTTCACTACCGTTACTTTATTTACTTTTATGAAACACTTGATTTGCTTTCTTTTTAAGGGAGACTAAATATTCCTTGTCTGAAACTTTCTTATAAGAATGGCAGCTGAAGTTTTTGTTTGGGTTTTTTTTATGTGAAATGAGTTATTTTGATGAAAGATTTTATGTCCCACACAAAAAGAATAAATTGTCTTTCTTCATCAAAGTTGCACGGTGTTTCTCCTAGTACTTAACTAAACTTAAGCGTCATGAGAATCCACCCCTAAATTTCCTCTGAATTATTTTTTTTACTGTGGAAATGTTACTCTGAGACTCAGAAATTATGAAAACCCTTTGTTTTCTAGCCTATTTTCTAAAAGTGATGTAATATTTTAACATGATGAAAATAATTTTTTTAAAGTAACCTTTCTTACAGATGCTCCTTTTTCTTGTACCTTCAGAATTTATATATAAAATCAACAAATGTTCAGAGCATACTATTTTTTTCTCTTCTTCTCCAGATAATTAGATAATGCATACTTGCTTTGTCCTGACCTTCACGAAATATCTGAGTGTATCTGAACTATTTTCAATCATTCCCTCTCTTTCAAGCCAGCTTCCAGTCACTCTTACTATCTGTGAATGACCACTCTAGGGACTGGGAGCTCCTGTTAGTTTTGCACGGACAAGTCCTTTTGTTGTTACTAGGTGCTAATCAGAGAAGTCACTGATATTGAAAAAGTGATTTTACAGAGTTCTATCCATTCTACTGGAAATGAATTCTTTTCATAGACTTTGGGATTAAGTGTAAAAAGAATAAAAATTTCTCCCAGATATCTCCTTGAATGTGATTAAAGATCTTGAAACAATCAATAGAAAGCTTTACTCATGCTATATGTACAGAAATGAAAAAGAATATTCTATTGCATCTGAGTAGAAAAGGAAGAAGATTGAACTTGATTTAGATTTTTTTTTCTAATTGAATAATGGGCAATAAAAACCTTGTTTTTCCTTTCCTGTGAATATTAATAGCTTAATTTTTAATGTGAGTTCTAGCAAATTTAAGGCATTTTATACCAGGCTCAAGAAAAAGTACACTTTAATTGAGACATAAAATACAGATGGAGGAAAGCTACAACAGCAATGTACCAGCCCTAAAAATACCAAAGCTTAGTAAAAAAAGCAGAACCACATTCAAGTTAATATCCTGATCCAATTAGAATTTCAGAGTTAGGAGCACAAAGGAAGTAATCACCACAAAGGTAGTCTGCATCAAGAATTACCACTGGCTCAAAGAGGTCTCCTCTGAGTTTCCCTCTCAAGGCTGCATAGAAGAGTCAGGTCCCTAGGCAAGGGAAAGACCTCACCATCCTGAGGGGAATCTGAGTGTGGTAGGGTAAGATTGCACACAGGAACCAACATGTGGTGGCTGAAGAGGTGAAGCAGCCATCGGGCAGATTTTTAATGAGATAATCAGGAGACCAGAATCCGAACAGGTCACTGGGAGCTGCAGGAATGAGATGCATCATTCTGTGACTATCCACAACGGGCCAAAAACCTATGGACTGATGCCGGCGCTGCTAAATTCTGTGCAGTACTGATTTGTGCAGCAAACAGGCAGCCAAGTCCCATTGGTTTCCATGGAAAAGCACCTCAGGATTTCTCCTTTGTGAAGAAACTGAATTAAACATATATGAAAGAATACAAATAAAACTCAACGTCCTTTGATAAAAATGGAGTAACTCAGTACAATCTTCCTTCTGATAGTGCATGGCAGCTACTCTCTTATTTTCTGAGTGTAGATGTGGTTTCTTATGTGATTATGTAAAATTCCTAGAGCGCTTTGTCTTGACATGTAGACACTTGATATCAATAGGATACATATTTGAATTGTCTGAGGGAGGCACAAGGTCTAAAAAAGCATATAAAGTATAAGGAAGTTTTGATATCTATCTGATTCTGATGTCCAAATTATGTTTGTTAAATCACTAATTGATTTAACACTAACCTGTTTTACTCCAAAGCTCAAAGAGGCAGCTGCTTAATGTGTGAAAAAAAAGACACACAAATGCTCACCTCAAAAATACTCAAGTCCCCCAGATGCATAAATGAAGGGAGCCCAAAATGTTGTTCACAACAAAAGTTCTGCTTCCCTGTGATCACAATTGTTTTCTCTGTGTAAGAAATTAAAAGCAATCACATGCTCGTTATCTCCAGGTCTTACTTGAGATCTTGTCATCTAGCAGAGATCACGCAACATAAACAAAAAAGGCAGGTTTTTGATAAGATGATGTGCTGGAACCTCGTCTGCTCATTCCAACTACATTAGATTATCTAAAAGAAGGTATCATCCCACAGCTGTCTTCTTGCAGTTCTCGTTGCCTTTTGAAACTCTGACACTGCTCTGCTAGGATTACCTCCCTCATACATGGAGCCCGTTCACTTTATCCAGGAGATGAAGACTGGTGAATACATACACAGACTTCTACTGACAGAGAATTTTTGCAATTAATTTTGAGTAAGAGCAGAAATATTTTAAATCCTCTTTGAGCAACAAACTTGATCAAAAGCTTTTCTTGTCCTTTTACCCTTTTCTTTCAGATATTAACATTTACCTCCAGATATTACATGATTTACCTCCAGACAAGACATTTTTCACCGAAGTGATTCCAATAACTGAAATAAATAAGGCTTATGAAGATGGTATTCTGTGAACCACGTAAATGAACATACCCAAACTCAGAGCTCCACAATGTAGACATAAATATCTGACCTTGTTCTCTCACAGACTTTTTTTAATCTGTGGAGAAAAAAAATATTCTTCTCGCATGTTATTCATCTCATGTCAAAGTAGGCAGCCAAAATAAATCAAATTAATTGGACTCTAAATTGACATTTTTTATCAATGATAGAAAGGGATGTTAGGGAGACTACCTTAGATGTAGAATGTAGATGCAGATATTTAAAGTTAGGTGAAATGAATCTCATCTCATCAGAAAATGAATCCTATAAAAATTGGCTGTTTAAGAGCCAGTCTGTAGAAGAGGTTGTGACACCCAATATTTTACTATCTGATTTAATTCGATGAACCAATTATAACTTTACAGACTTCTGCAGCTCCTGTTTCAATTGTCAGTTCTAAAAAGCTTTTGTATTATAATTTATTTGCTAATCCAATAAAAATTATTGCACTTTGTCCTCTTCTCCTCTCCTCCCCTCTAACTGAAAACCATCTACTCTTGATTTCTTTTGGTCCTGCTGATTGTATTAGCTTTTATCTCACAGAATTCTGAAGTTGCTACTTCAACATATGTGAAAAATCATAAAAATTAAAGGTGTCAAGGAAAAAAAAAACCCAAATGATTTCTAAACAATTTTTAAAATGCTGCTAACTTTACAATCTTTAGTTTAAAAACAGAAGATTTTTTTTTTAAAGTAATTAAACAATTTGCCTTATTGTCTGGTTTCAGCCCAAATCAGTGGTATAGGGTGAGGACACCTTAATAACGTTACTCGATACCATCTTGCATCATTGCCGGGGTGGGGGAAAGACACTTCCCAGAAGAAGGGCTTTCCCTTCTGGTGGGAGAAATCCTGGCATGGTGGAGAAGAGTTGGTCAGTATCTGTAGCAGTTTTCCATGTAAATCGTTTCTTTGTCTTATACTTTTTGTTATTAAGATTGGTGCAATTACAGTTAGTTTTCCTATCTCATTTCTGTTTCCAGTAAATTGTTCTTATCTCAACCCGTGATTTGCACCTTTTGTGCCTCCAATTCTCAACTCCATCCTCAGAGCAGGAAGAGGGAGGGCAGGTGGGGGAACGAGCTAGTGAGCAGCATCTGGTTGGGGAGAGTCTCAGTGGGGGCACTGAATTGGAAATTGCTGTTCCTACACCACGACAACGGTACGCTCCGCAGTGTCAATTTAATTTCTTTAACCAAGGAAAAGATACATTCTTACAAAGCCGTTAATTAAATTCCACTGTGTCTCTAACTTCAGGTGATTCTACTCTCTACCTCTGACTCTGTATTGAGAGAATAGTTGTTACTGGACAGCAATGTGCGTTTCATTTCGTTTTAGCCAACTAAAAGATACATTATTACAAATAAGTAAATTAAACTCTCCTGTGTCTCTCACTGAAGGTGATTGTACTCCTCTCTAGCTCTGACTCTCTATTGACAGGATAGTTGCCATTGGACCTGTAGTATCTCTGCAGAAGAGGTAGTAATACCTTCTTTCACCCATTGAACAGCTGTGTTTGGCCCCGAGCAGTTCTTATCTCTATAGCTCTGGCAATTTTACATGGAAATAAATGTGTGGCTGGAGTGGACAGTGATGCACAGGGTCTTTTAAAGTCGGTTTTCATACTGAAGACAAAATGTAGTTTGATGGTGTTATGCTGTTGTTTAGGGTCTCCCTATAGTGAGTAAATGGAAATGTCTTCAGATGACAATTAATTTCAACTACTTTAAGCACTCAAAATAGCATGGGATGAGCAGGCCATCATCCAAAGATAGCTGTCTTTATTACTTAGGAGAAAGTCTAGACAACCCTGCTACATGCTGCAGTTTTGAAAAGCTGAATTTGAGTGAGATAATCTTATTATAAATCTTTAAGGGTTAATTTGGGTATGCATGTTTGCAGACTTGAATACCGTTGTGAACATATAAAAAAGTAAATGTACAATAAGAGCTCATCTGTTTGAAAAAGGAATTTAGCAGTGCCTGGTGAGTCACACACATACTGCCAGAAACTAGCATAGCAATTATTTATATTTTTTTTTGGACAAATGAAAATAGGTAACTTTGTTAAGAATTAGTAAATGAGCACTGAAAACTTTTTTGGAAGACAGTTGGTATTTTAAACTTTTAAATTGAACAATAAATTAACATTGTGGGACCTATACCAAGACCAGGGCTGGAGTTTTCTGATTTTTCAGAGGAAAATACAACACCTGCATGGGAAGGTAGGCCATGAGAAAAATGCACACACTCAGCTTTGCAGGCTTCTGGCACTGGGTACCAAGGCAGGGGAAGCCTATGCCCTGCTCCCAGCAATGCGTGCAAATTCTAATACTCTGAACTTCACTGAATGAATCTGCCATGATCAGGGGCTCCTACTGGATGACTTAGTATACCTCTACGTGTCAATGTTCTTTATAATGCTTTCAGCCCTTCATTTACTGCCCATCCAAACATTTTACTGTAGATTTCCAAATATTTTGTGTGTGTTTATCAGAATGAGCTGAAGACAGCTACCCTGGACTCGCTGGAAGAGGCCAGTGGTATAACTACTTTACTTAGGCATACAACTTTCCCAGGAAACAGTACACGCTGTACATTTCTAAGGGTTCTGGATTTGCTGCCCCAGAACAAACTTCTGGAATCCACAAAATTCCATTCCAGATAGCCAGAATTGCAGCTGGGAATATCTTTATAATGTTAGTTCCACTGCTTTACCTTTCTCAAAATCATGTCCCCACTGATTTCATGAAATGGTAATTTCCAGTAAGGCTTATGATAACTGAGTTCCAGTTTCCCTCCCAAATATTTCATCTTTTGTGGGAGATATGCTCAGAGAGTGTTTTACTATTGTACCTTCAGAGATGGAAAATCAGACTGATTTAATTTGTATTAGCATCACTGCATCACTCCTTTCAAGATATCCTTAGTTATTTTAGAGACTGCACTCTCTCACCAAGCAAGCATTTATAACTGGATCTTCCACCTGATGAAAACAGGAATATATTTTTAATTTTGCTGCCTCAAAAATGTCAAACTTCATCCTTTCACAACCAACATGTATCCATAAACAGCGACTGACTAAATATAGAGTCTGGGAACATTTGAGATATTTCTGTGTTTGTCACAGAGTTCATGGGACCAAAGCCAATTGTTGTCTGCCTGGATATACATCACAGTAACTCTAGGTGACTTCAGTAAGAGTTCAGACAAGAAACCTCATCTCTGATGGGAGTTCAGAACCTGCAGAACCAACCTGGAAACTCCTTGAATACCAGCAAAATCAGAGTCCAAGCCTTTCAAAAAGTCTCACTCATTTGAGCGAAAAAGTTTTAGAAAAATGAAATGCATGTCTAAAGGCAGAACAAATAACACAGCAGCAATTTCCCTCCAACTTTGAGACAACAAATATTTACAGTTCCTCCTGAGGCACCCCTGGAGATTTCCATGCTGAGTGGCATGCTTGGCTCCAGGAGCCTGGATGTGAGGCAGCTCTCTGACCTTTCCCTGAACTGCTGCACTTTTTATCAGGACACTAAAGGTAAGTCATTGCCTGTTTTGGACTCTCAGAAGCTGATTGAGCAGAGTATTAGGCAGAAATCAGAGCTAACTAAGCCAGGCCTTGATTGCACAAATAAAGTCAGAGCTTTTTTGCCATTACAGAAGATGCTTAACATTCTATAAATTTTTTGAAGATGAAATTTTGCAAGTCCATTAGTTCCACGGAAACAGAATTCTCCGTATTTTTTTCATTACAATTATTTGTTCCTTATCTGTAAAAGTCAGTACAATTGAAAAGAAAAACACACCATGAAATAATTTTATTTTCCAGAGCCAGTGATTGTCCTATTACATTTACATTGCAATAGTTTTACATTTAGTGAACTATGTTTCAGTGAACACAGATATTTATTGTCCCTTGAAGAAAGTATTGACCTCAGGTTTGCCTTGGTGAATAGCTTGTCTTACAGAGAATTTAAAGATCTCACAAAAAGTAGATCTCTGGTTATTATTCACATGTGCACAACTCATAGAAATACATATTCATTGAAGTGCTAAGTTCTCTCTTATACAATAAAGTATATTTTTAACAGTCACTTTTTACTAATTCAAGTGTTTACCCATATTAGTTTTCTCAAATACTTGATGCTCCGCACTTCCAACTTGAGTGCTCAAGGCTTGATCTCGCTAGAAAAAAATTGCAATAACACCCATGAATGTTCACAGTTGCAACATTCTGATTTACAACAGAGTTCAGACCAAAGGAAATCAGTTTGGTCTCCTTTCTGATTGGTCATAATGCCAGATGTTTTCTCTTATTCACCTCCAAAAAGTATTCTCAATCCTAGATAATTTATCATGAATTTCCAAAATTTTATTTTAGTACGCTAGGTATTTGCAACTTACTATAGCAACTGTTAAAGCTGATGGATGAGTAAATAAGGCCTTCACCTGTTTGCAAGAGTGGCTATTCAGCATTTTGTGAGTGACTATGGGTCTTGACTGTATATGAGCAGTAACTGGTTTTTCCCATTTTATCTTCTCCTTATAGTTTGGATGGGTTCAGAACAGCAATAAAAACCATTACAGATGTTACACATTGAGCAACTAATTGATATGGGCAACCTATTAGCCCATTGCCATAAACTCGAAACTCTTATATTAGGACTTGAAATATATTTAAGTAATCAATGTCATTAAAAATACTGAAATTGTCTGTATAGTATTTTCAGAAGAGTGTTACTATTTCAACTTTTCATTGACAAACATGAGTGTCTTCCCTAGAGAGACTTCAAAGATTAAAAGAAATTTTCGAAATGTAAACCCATGATAATAACTTCTAAGTGGCAGTGCTGACTGCTGCGAGCTATGAGTCTGCATATGGATACTTGAAATTACATCCTACATCAAAGCAGCTTACATGATGCATAATGGTGTTTAATGTTAAAAAAGTGATCTCCTTTAAAGCCTTAGAGCTGCTGTAAAGGTACAAAAGCTCAGAGAAGTTTCAGGGAGAATAAAATGTAGAGTGATTTCTTAATGTAGAACATAAAGAGCTGCATTAGCTGTTTTCTGCAACACAGAAACTTTTCACATTCTGTCTTGTAATACTGACTTTTCCAAACTTGCTGAAAGGAAAAGCTAGTATTTGTACATTCTTCTTGTGAAACTGAGAAGTCCAGCCATCAGGAGTTAAAATTTCTTATTTTACTTTTGAAATACACTCTGACATTTCAAAATCAGAGTCTACCTGAAGAACCTTAGGTTGAAGACTTATTCCAAAGGCAACAGCTGAACTTTATTTATGGACTTGATCTGACTGTTTTTATTTAGACAGCTTGTCCCATTTGTCTCATCTGAAGCAGGACAGATTGTTTTAAATAAAAGTAATGGAGAATAAATGGAGTTAAAAGCTTCTGAGCAAAGCTCTGCCCTCAGAGAATTATTAGGTTAGTTCTCCTGAGGAACAAGGCTAAAGAAAAAAGGAAATTTGGCAGTTCCTCACAGAAACACTATTAAGATCACAATCACAAACTCTTCTTATGCAAGAGATCAGCTTGACTAAATCTTCTGCTCTTCATTAACCTCAAACACAAAAAGGAAGCATGAAGAAATTGAAACTAGGTCAGTATATCAGGGACAAGGATAAAAGAACAGTGTAAGTATGTATGGATGAAATTAGAAAAGCCAAGCTGTGAAGTGTGGAACAATCAGAAAAGACCACAAGGAAGAAAAAAGAAAACATCTGTAAATACATTACTAGCATGTGGAAAATCTAGTGGAGAGCTGATTCAGTAGTAAGTGGGAGGAAGCTGTAGTCACAGATGTCACCAGAAGGGCAAGAATAGTCTTGTGTTGTTCCATTTCGTTGAGGCTCTAGCTGCAGTAAATTGCTCATGTGCAGCACTGGTTTAATGATACTGAGGGCTCTTAACACTTAACTCAGATGAGCGTGGCAGGAACAGCGTAAAACAATCCCTCTGCTTGCCAGACCGATCCTCTGTTCCAGGTCACTGTCCTTGCAGCAGGAACAGCGGAACAAGAAAAAAGCAGCTTCAGCTGCTTCAGTTAATGGTTTGACATCTTAATGCAAATGAATCGTCACATCTAGTTAACTGAAGCGGTTGGGGCATGAAGATAGAGTAAATACTGGAGTAGCCGTGAGTCCTTATGTCTCAGTATTAATTCTTTTGAAGAGACTGCAAATAGTCCTATAAACTTAGAAAAACCAGTTGTTTTCTGTTCTCTTTGGGACCTCAGAGAAAGATATGAGAACTCAAAAAACTAGACAGGGTAAATATAATGCCTAGTTTAATAAATAGGAAGGCACTGGGGGAGTAGAGGAAAAGAGAGAGACAGAGAAAGAGGAGATAGAAAAAGAAGAAAACAGAAACAGAGAATTACAGACCAACCAGTTCAACTTAAGTTCCTGGAAAAACACTGGGACAAATAATCATCAGACTGTCTGTAAGCACCTTGAAGATAACAAGTGAGATGAACAATAGCCAACAGGGATTTGTCAAGTACAAATTGTGTCAAATCAATCTAATTTTCTTCTATGAGAAGGTAACAGATTTTGTAGAGAGAAGGAAAGCAGAAGATGTAATATGTCTTGACTCTAATATAGCTTTTGATTCTCATGCGGCATTCTCATTAACAAGTTAGAAAATCAGGTCTGGAGGCAAATTCTATAGCGTGGTGCCAAAAAAAAAAAAGAAAAGAAAATAAAAGAAAACCACAATTTTAGTTGCCATTAATCTACAGTCTACCAGAAAAATGCACTCATTGGACTGGGAACTTTGGAAGGGTTTCCTTCATCCAGAAATGTTTGCTATCTTCAATTCTGTATGGACTAATATGAGGTAAAATTATTAACTGCCAAATAATACACAAGGATCAGGTGGTGTAGTGCTGTTTCATTAAGGAAAGACCCAGGTAGGTGGATTAGAAGCTGAACACAAATTTGTAAGGGTGTGCTATTGTGAAAAAGTCAGATTTCATGCTGGGATTTAAAAACAGGAGTACAGACTGCAAAGCATGAATTAGCATTTCCACCGTGGTTAGCCCTGGCTAGAAGTAGTTGGATTAATATAGCTGGTCTGAGGTACTTGAGATGGATTTGTGGCAAGTTCGGAGGTGAGCAGCAGGGTTCAGTACAAGGTACAGCCTGCCAGGGAACACTGAAGGAAACAGCATTGCTCAAAATACAGAAGAGGCTCAGGGGAGGTATGATAATAATCTTCAAATATGAAAAGATGTTGAAAAGAAAAAATAAATAATTTTTTCTTCTTGCCCAGTGTAGAGAAAATTTTAGGTAATGGGTTTGCAGCAGTACAGTCTAATACAGGCCCTGGGAAGAAACCAGTCCCAGGGACAGCTAACTGCTCTAGCAGATTGTGAGGAAGGAGACACAATCACCCTTATGTGTGAGAATGTCAGCAGTGACGTAGTTTACTAGGTCCCACCTTGGACTAGATGACCTCTGAATGTCCTTTCCACATCTTTGTCTTCGTGAGGAGAGTACATCTGAAGTGGGGCTGAGAGCCAAAACAAATCAGGGGGAAGCTGAGCAAGAGATGCAGAGAGGTTTCTCTATGTTATAAGTTTCTGTAAAATAACAGAATGGAAAAATCAGACTGTGGGCTGGGATAAATATGGGCACTGACATTGACAGAGAATTACAGACCAGAAGTTTCAGTAAATTTATGTATATATGTATATAAACCATGTATTTCTATAGACATATATAAAACAATCTTAAGGCCATACATTTCAGGTCTGCATTGCTATATGTTGATAAATCAGAAATAAAAATATTCTTTATGTTATGCATTTATGTATGTTTATATATATGTAACACATTTTATATATTATTTTTTGATAATTTAGTTTTTATAACAAGGGTGGTACCAGTGAAAAACATGAAGAGACAGCTAGGAAAACATTTTTCTCAGATATGTGATTATAAGACCCTCTGAGTTTAGCAACAATGAATGTAAAATTTAGGAAGAACATTCTCTAAATTAAGGTTTGTGCATTTTGTTTAGCACAATTTTTAATTTTGATTATTGTCTTTTTAGTCATAAAGAAATAATAATGTTTTGTTGTCAAAAGTTAAATTTTAAGTTTTTATGCCAGTTTTTTAGAAGTGACTGAAGTGTCACTTCTAAAAAATATATGTGATTGCACTGTCCAGTCTTTAGACACTTTAGTAGAACCTATTTCTGAACAGCATTAATCCCTTAGACTTGTAATGATCAGAGCCAAGGTGCTGCTATCTCTGTGATGTCTACGCCTTAGACACTAAGACACTTACTTCAGATGTAAAACTATGTTAAAAAGGCTGTCCAAAGCCGTCTTTTGATAAATTTTATTGCTGGTTTAATAAACTTCTCAGTCTTCAAGGTTATAGACATTTCCATTTGTAACAATTCAATACTGGGACAGAGCTAAAATAATTTCCTCTTGCTGACAATCCTATCAGCAGTACCTTTTAACAACTAGTTTATTTAAGATAACAGAAATTTCACTGAACTTTTGCTGACAATGAATATATCTTGTGATCTACTGTATCCTTTTCTACACAGAAAACTGATCTGTAACCAGCAAATATAACATTATTTTTTGCAATTCTAATTTTTCCTTGTCTTTTTTTTTAATGTGAACTTTTAAGAGAAATCCCAGGGTGGACATGCTAAAACTGCACATCTCTAGTGGATGAAAAGTGCTTTATTTTTGCGTCAGAGTGACTGCCAATGTCTTTTGTAGTACAACTTTAAGTACTTATTTTATAAAATACCATCTATCTATTTGACACTGGTAGGCCTGTTTTTTGTAACTCATAAAACAAAGCACTAGAGGAATCCATGATAGCAAATGTTTAATTCAGGATACAGTTTGCATTACAGTTTGTAATCCATACCAGAGCTAGATTCAAAATTTCATGTTCCTGATGGTCCTTAGGCATGGCTACCACCTTTATCACCCACTTTGTTGATACGTTTATTTAGTTCTAAGTATTTGAAGGGCTCAGTTTGTAAATCTGAGCTCTGACATATCCTGGATTATATGTAAAAGGCTGAAAACACCTGATTGGAGTCACACAGATTCCTGTGCTATACTGGTAATACAATAATTTGATCAGTAGAAATGTTGTGCTCACTCGAGTATTCATTCTTTAATCTTCTGTCTGGTTGCTGGCTTCCAAACAGTGTAAAGAACAGACCTTCACCTTGGTAGAAAGAAAAGGACATTTGACTAAGTAGTTTTCAGGCTTTGAAAGGTTATCTAAGATAGGCAAGAAAGAGACTGGTTTTTTCTTTAGTTGTTCTGGTTGGGTGATTTATTTTGGGGGTTTTTGAGGGGAATTGGTTTTTTTGTTAATGAGTCCGGCAGTTCCTCTTCAGTCTTTCTCTTCCATCTGTGTGGAGATAACCACAGGCAATTCCATCATGAAGCAAACAGCATGTTTTTTATTTTGCACCTAGAATTTGAGCAAGGTGCCAGGACAGCTGTCCACTGAGAAAAGAAAATTAAGTTGACATTAGCGAACATAAAGAAAGCAAAAGCAGTTGTTCTGCTATTTTTTGGAAATAGGTGTTACATTCAAACTTCCTAATCTCTCCACTGGAAGTAAGTTTATAGGTGACACTCCTTTAGGTTTTCCCCTTTCCCAGAAGCTAACCTTCAAATTTCATATTCAGCTACAACCTGTATATTGAAATGCTGGGAAGATGCACATTGCTTTAACATCAGTGAGTACCACGCTGTACAGATTCAGTGCATTGTGTATTTGGTTTGTTGGTTGGGTGGGAAAAGCTGACTTCTGTACTGTGCTGCACAAGTCTGTGGAAGATACAACTTCTTTGCAAGATGACTCAGGTCCTGTGTGTTGGCAAGGGGAACAGACACCAAATGAAGCATTTTAACATGGTTTTCAATATTGACCAGAGTCCTAATGTTTTGTAGTAGACTAAGTCCTACCATGGAAACTTGAAAGGTCTCATTTTCCTGCTTGACAGTAATGCTGACTCACTGGGTTGGTCTAAACAAGTCATTTAAGCTTCTTTGACACTCAGTTTTGCTATCTGTAAGACAAAGGTTGTGGTGTCTTGTAACAGAAATTGAGAGGAACAGACTAATGAAAGCACCCTATCAGCAGAAATGGTGTTAGTATTAATTATCTAACTGAAATTATATCCGAACATTGAGTGTGTACCATCATCTGTTTTCTGGGACAACTGCAACGCTTCTTTTTGGTTTCTCTTCTTTCAAGACTGTATCATTATAGTCTATGAAAGCAAACATTTATAGATACTGGTATAAAGCCAGGAGCACCTGACTAAGCTCTAAAATATTAAAGATAACAAAGCTACAAACTGATGTTGAAAGACTTCAAACATATAAACTATAGAATAAATTGCTGACTTTTCTTGTGATGCTTCCTGCCATTACATTTTTTTGCTTCCCTTACAAAATAAAATCCTTCATTCCTACATTTATTTCTCTCCAGGGAAAACAATGAGGCTTGCTGTGAAAAATACATTAAATCCAGTGTAAGGCATTCCAATACAAGATGGCAAACACTATGGCCACACTACAATTCTGATTTAGTATACAAGTCTAGCAATTCAGACTTCATCCTGAATTTATGACAGACTGACTTTTTCCTGCATCAGATAATCTCCATTTTTTAGTATAAATGGCATATTACATCTTTTGCCTAATGTAGCTGCAAGGCTGGCACATGCCAGCCTTATTTTAATCTATTCTTGTACTAGGAAGTGATGTAGTAATATGTAAATCTGGTAATCAGATGAATCTAATAGATATTTAGCCATGTCACACTAGAGAAAGGTGGTCAGGTTTTACAGAAGTTTATCAAAATTAGATAAAAAAGAGGTAATTTTCTTGCCACATGCATTTTGCCACTGTTTATAATTCATTGCAGACAAAGGTCACTTCCAAGTTTTATGCTATTTAGTCACTTCTTTAGGATCCCATTTTATCTCTGTTGAGATCAAGTGAAACACTCTTATGAATGAATCAATGGATCAGACATTTTGCCTCAGCAGTCTTCTTTTATTTTTGTTTAGTCACATGCATTTCAGCTGCTCTAATATATTGAAAAGTATGGCCAGACCAGAAGTCACTGTGGTCTGGAAAGCCCTTGCTCAGTCACTTACCAGAGTAAGGGGCATCCCAATTTGACCTGAAAGTTCTCCAAATGCTTTGTACATGCCTCGGATGATTCTGTGGTAAGCCGCTGTGTTTCTATTTCTTGCCTGCATCTGATCAGGGTCCAGAAATGAAGCAGAGTGGCATGCAGGTTCCCAGCTGGGGGCTCCTGAGTTCAAAGCAGCCCTGGCACACTGACCAGAGGTAGGTGTGGCTGCACAGCCAGGCACACCAGGAGCACATCAACAGGATTGTCTGTTGTCTGACGCAAAACTCACAAAATAGTAAAGCATCAGCTACAAGGATTATTCCCCTTCCACAGAGCAAAGCAGTGCCTCAGGAGGAGTGCAATGTCAAGTGGTAATAATGACAAGGCTTACAGCATCCTCAGTCTCCCAGGTAATTTGTGTTTTGCCATCACAAGAAAGGTCCCCTGATGCCCCAGTTTGATATCTGACTAATCTACCTGTGACATGCTCAGGTAAGTCTTCATGTTTTGGTATCTTTGCAGGGAAAACATACAATTCTGGATGAAGCTGTTAAGAACCAGAACTGGGTTAAGGAGCCCATACATAATGGGCAAGTGGGAAGAGATAGAAAATGAACTCTTTAAGTGTACACACTGAGCTTCCTTACTCTCATGCATTCCAGTTATCTAGCCTGGAAGAGAGGGTGAGATATGCAGGGTTGTTTCTGATTGCCTGCAAGTTTGTCACCATACATCCTAAGAATTGAGCCCTAGGGTAAAAAGTTACTGCATTCTGCTTATAAAATAAAAAAGGAAACAACAGAAAAACTGGACGTTTTCTTTGGGAATATAGATGAAAATATAAGAGACCAAGGGAATACAGTATTTACTATTGACTGTTTAGGACATAACAAAAATTAAGCTGGGAATTATTTAATAGCTGTGAGACATGCAATAAAATGTTTGTCAAACAAAAATGTATGTCATTTTTATGAAGACAGTAGTTGTTCCATGATATATCATACCTCACTAGCTTATTATTTTGCTTTTGTGAACACATCTTCCCAAAAAAAGTAGATTTTTTTTCTCCTTTTTTAAAACCATTTTTTATTACAATTCATCATGAAATACCTAGAGATAGAAACTTTAAAGATTAAAAGCAGGTTTATTTTAAATAATGTATAAAATTATTGAATAATATTTCTGGTTTATGTATTTACATATTTTTGATATATGAAATTTTTTTCGGATTTGTTATCCAGCAATAAAAGTTGAATAATTCAAAAGGGGGATATAATTTTTCTTTATTGACCTAACAAATAACTTCATATACTGTTCATGGCTGTACCTGCAGCATAATCTAGACATAGACAAAGCAGATTTGCTGTCACTTGTGACTCCTGCTAACAATGCAGCCATTGTTGGGGTAGCTCTTCCCACTGCTCAGTCTGTGTCACTTATTCAGAGATTGTTTAAAAAATCTTCCCAATTCATAGCTCCTTCACATGCAGGTGGTTGCGCAGCCGCAGGATGGGCTGCATCTGCCTGGCCATAAGTGTCCTGGAAAAGAAGGAGTGGGGGGAATATATATATTTTTTCTGCCATAAAATATTTAATATCTTTTTCTTCTGTTGTGTATTGGAAGTGCAGTTGATAGCATGAGGACAGGAATGAGAAGCTGGGCTGACGTGTGGATGAGGCATCCCCACTGCTGAGGCAGACCTGAGTGCCACTCTTTCTATGATTGGAGATACAGCTCCATGAGGACTGCCTTTAATGGCACAGCTGAGTTTGTGCTGATAGATGAAATTACCTCTGAAAAAGAATTTCCAAGCACCCCTCCTTTGGTGGGGTTATTTTGAAATTCCTTTGTTTTAAAAGATTTGGTTTATAATGCAACTATCTCAGAGCCTACAAACACAGATAGGAAAGGCAGAAATCAGCAGGTAGGGTCAGTTCTGGACAATGCTATTGAGAGAAAAAGTTGGTTTGAGTTACGTCCAGAAATGTAAACTAGAATTAATTCCTTCCCAAACCAGTCTGGCTTTGTACTTCAAACCCTGAATTCTGGAATCAGGACTTCTTGTGGAAAACAGGTAAGACTGGTTCTTGAACTTCAGTCACACAGGTATTTCGCAGGTGATCACTGATATATTCTAGCACCTGTGCATACCAAGAATCATTCCTGATTCCACAGTAGGGTAAATTTGCCCCTAATTAGGTAGGTTTCCCTACAGAAGCTAAAGGAAAAAGGCCCGTCTTATAAAGTGATTTGATGCTGAGCTTTATTAAGTACTAAGACATCTTGACTCTTTCTTTCATCTCTTTTTCTTTCATAGGCATGTAAGAAACACTATTGTGTGCAAACATCCTGGCACAGGAAAATGAAGACCATGGGAAGAGGAGAGAGGAGAATGGCGTGAAAAAACCTAAAGCATGCTTTTCTGTAGATCTCCCAGGAGATACTCAGATCATTTTACCTGTGCTGAGACACTAGTCTTAAGGAGCCTCCGGGGGAACTCTGACTGTTTTGGAAATTGCTATTGCCGGTTGATACCCTGCTGCTCTTCTTGAGGAGCCTCTTGCCACACAAAGCACAGCTGGCAGAAAGGACCATATGCCCAGACTTCAGTCCCATCCTTTGCAGCCCATACGGCTTTGAACTGACTCAGATTTAGGCTTGTGCTTGCACTGATGTGATGTGATGTGATGTGATGTGATGTGATGTGATGTGATGTGTGGCTGAGCTGTGGAGCAGCTGTAGGGGAGCTGGTGTGTGCTGGCCGCTGACAGGTACAGCCAGCTCAGGGAGACTGGCAGAGTGGCAGGTGGATGGCAGGGTGTCAGTAAGTACCCAAAGAGCCCTGAAAATACTCAGATGATTCCATTTGGAGGTACTTTAATATAACTTAGGCCTATTAATAGGCCTAGTCAACCCTATTAAAAATATTTTTACTAATTTCATTAAAGCAGAAGATAAACTCTACATATAATTTTCTGTTGGCTTAATTTCCCACCTCATTCCTTTACTTGCTTTCATCAGTACTTTGATTCTACTCCTACCACCATTCTTCCAGTTAACTGTTCCTTCCTTTTTTTTAAGTATTTTTGCACCTATCCAAGAGATTTAACAGACAATATCAGTCTTCACATGAGGTGGGTTTGTAAGTACAAGTGCTGTGAATGTAAAAGGGACAAATACCACACTGGCCTAGGTGGCAAAGAAAAAAAAACACACAGAAAATATCTGTGCTTGCCATGCAAAGATTCAAGCTACTTTAAGACAATTGGTTCAGTCAGCATGTTTCAGCAGACTTGGGCTATTTCAGTTCACTGTTTGCATATTTTATATCAAGTGACCTGCCAAATGTCATGAAGAGGTGAACAGGGAATAGAGAAATCAGTCAAGGTGATGGATGAGATGCAGACTTGATTGTTTATTCAAATCATTCCCACAGCAATTGAGTCTTACTGATTGCAGACAGCATTTTGTCACAATCATTAGGAGAGGGCAAAGGTGACAGGAATGTAATGGCCAAATTAGAGTTTTTGAACGGTGCCGAGTATGACAATATTTTTAAACTCTGAAGCAGAAGAATTTTATCAGTGACCACCAACATTCGGAACTTTCTCTAAACTATCCATTTCTCTGTTTTGTTTGTTTGTTTGATTTTCTCTTTCAAGTATGTATCATCTCCAAATGTATTCCAGAGAGTTCCTTCAGCAGCTCCCAGTTTCCCTCCAGGACCTTTCTCTCAAAAGAAACATGGATTCTCCCTATTCCCTCCCATGCCCCTTTAAATATTTGAACAAATCCTCCAAATATATCATTGCACCCTCCCCTCCTTCCTTGTTATGTTGGTCATGATGTTGGTGTGAGGGAAGCAGCAGGGAGAAGGCAGTATGGCAGGGTGACCCTGCAAGGTGAGGTGCTGCAGCCAGGTCCGCACTGCCCTTGCCTTCAAAGGGGATGAGGTTTATGCAAAGAGCCAATGCATTTATCCAAAATCACACATTTCTTTTTCATCTTTAACAATGCTGCCCTTGTGTTTGGTTTGAAGAGAGAGGAGAGTGTGAGGGACACAGGGACTGTGAAAAGAACATATTTTTTCCAAGTACCCTAGGTTTTGTTCTTTCTTTTTCCTCCAGAAACGTTGTTGGGTCAGTATTGTATTAAGCACGTTGATGTATCTTTTGAAGGATGATAACCAGCTCATGCTTGCATTCCTAATCCAAACAAAGTGTATGATCCACTATACAAAACAATACAAATCCTTGCCCAGTAAAAATTCAAATGTTTAAAAAATAACTTTCCACCTACTTTGAAAGAAAGTATCAGTCTAGTCCACAGACTCTTTCAACAGCATGAGACTGTAAGCAGTCCAAAGGTATTGAAATGTCATCATCTACTAGACATTGATTAACATAAAATGTTGCTGACAGTTAAAAACATATTTTTGTCACACTATAAAATAATGGAAAAAGTACACCTAATTAATTTTGTGGAAATTAGCGAGATTTAGTCGAGAAGTTTAAAAGACTATAACATTAGAGAGACCTCAAAACATATTAATGATCTGCTTAATTTAAGATCTTGTGGTGAAAAAAATAAAAAGTTTATGCAGAATAAAAATACAGCAAGAAGAGAAGGAGAACAATTTCTAACCACAGATATGTTCGCCCCATTGAGAAACAGATCTATGAGTGCATCAGACTAGATGGCAGACTGAAATATGATTTAAAAATTTCTCTTGTCATAAATAATTTATAGAAAAATTCCCTTTACCCCATCTTTTAAAGTGGCTCAAGTTAACATTTATTTTTGATTAAACGAGGACAGTTATTCTCCTGAGTTCACTTTGATGGCAGGTGTTTACTGTGAGGCAGGTTGAATTTGGACTCTTGCCACTGCTAACTTGAAGTTTCTGCTGTGATCCAAGAATTCAAAATTTGAAAATGAATGTTTAAAAGGATGCACTTGTGTATATTAGTTGACCAGAATATCACTGGGAGTTGCTGGCTTTGTGCAACTGGGAAACAGATGACGTCAGAGTCCATAAGCTGGAGCATTTGCAGCACAGTTCAGAAGAACTGCTGACAATATCAAGATTTGT
The DNA here is from genome assembly GCA_013397865.1 of Struthidea cinerea. Lineage (NCBI taxonomy): Eukaryota > Metazoa > Chordata > Aves > Passeriformes > Corcoracidae > Struthidea > Struthidea cinerea. Next base: position 1,183,078 of record VZTI01002660.1, read on the forward strand.
CCAGCTTTAGGAGTACTGCATAAAAATCTCACCAGTCAGAAAAGACAAATTCAAAATGAAAGGTGTATTGAGAAATGTCCTTTATGATGATAAGAGTGGAAATATTTTCTTATGAGAGCACTCAAAACACTTTGGTCTTTTCATCTTAAACACAGCTAAGCTGACATGATTTCTTTGTATACACTTATGAGGTTTACTGCAAGTGGGTCAAAATTACTAAACTAAACAATTTTTGTAACAACAACTGGCAACAATTAATCCAATTGTATATTTAGACTTCAAATTAAACATTTCTAATTTTCAGAGAAGTGAGATTCTATACCATTTTCCAAAGGCCTCCTGAAGACAAAAAACTTACCCCTTTAATAACATGATTTACAAAATATATTTATTTAAATTTATTTACCTAAGTTAATGAGGCATAGAATCTGGTAGCCCACTCTTTAGTCTCCCTGTTTTCAAGAAAATCCATCTTTGTTGATGAATGCTGTGATGTCAAAATTGACTGGATTAGACCTTGAAGACCCCTTTGAAGTAGTGAAAGTCCATACCATCTCCAAAACTGTTAGTAAGACAAGTTTTCTGTGGCTGGAAACTCATCTTCTAGAATTTCCGAAAACTACTGAGCTTCAGGAGTAGAGAGATGCATCTTCAGCTTCAGCTTGCTCCCCTCTCTTCTCTGTATCCAGATCTTTATTTTGAACTGGTTCACAAAAAAATGTATAATTCAAACTATTCTTTAAACAAAATGTAAAATACTAACCATGTTCTGCTTCAGGTGCCGATCTGGCCAGCTCGGTGTCCCGGCACCGAGCATTCTCTGCCTGCCCGAGCAGAGGCGGGACAGACCGATCTCGGCGCGGGAGGACGGGCGAATCCCCGGCCGGGTTCGCCTCGACCCCCGATGGCTATAGCGTGCGAAAGAGGAAAGGAAAAGGCAGAGGGGGTGTCCATGGGGGGAAAGGGTTTATTGAGTGTGGTAGAAACCACGGAGCAATCCGCCAGCCACGTGGAGTGGGGGCCCTTTTGTACCCCGGCAGCACCGGCGTGGAAAACGCACAGCAGCCAGCAGAAAGTTAATCGGGGCTGTTACAAGGGCGAGGAGGAGGAATCACAGCAAACGGGGTAAGGAGTAGGTGGGGAGAACGGAAGCCAATGGTGAGGCACGGATCACAGCTTTTGGGGTGTTCCCTGTAATTTCAGGGGTTTTGAGCTGCAGGAGCCTCAAACCAGAGGACTTTGTGGTCCCCTAGGTTCTACTGATCATGGCTCACTGCAACAATGTTCCTTATTTATTTCTCTTCTGTGCGGTCTTGAAGGCCTCCAATTCCTTGCTTGGCCGGCCTCTAAATAGCATATGGTCATGACTTCGATAAATTGCCCTTTATATGGACAGGAGTGGGATTTATCCAAGCATTAGTTAAGACCTTTTATCTCTCTGATATATAAATTTAACTCTGCTTTCTGCTTAAAAATAGCATTAACATTTTACAGAAAAGTGTAGAGGTTATTTTCAGGTTTGTCTTTAAAATTTTATTTCAATCCCAATCTTAAAAGGCATTACAGGGGTTGAAAAGATTCTTCAGAGTTCTTAATGATTACTCTCTTTGCAAGGTGTGGAAATAAAGAGATAATGTGAAGTAATGAGGGTGAGAAGAGGCTTCCAGGACCTTCATTATGCCATGTTTTATGAGCTTTTCATTCTCACAGACAACCTTAGAAACATGATAAAGAGAGCTCAGAAAATACTGATTTGCATTATGTTCAGTAGTGATGACTGGAAGTCAAGTTAATGCAGAATCAGGTTTGGCAAGCTAAATCTTGATATGGTCTGAATTAAAACACTAGCTCTTCATTCTTTGTCTTTTGTTTGGCTAATCAAAGGCAGAGAAATATAACTCTGTTGTGGAGCTTTATTTTGTAAGCCATAGGGCAGTATCTAAATGTGACAGCAAGTAGCAATAATTGTCTAAATAATGCACCAACTTGTAAATACCACCACTCCTTTTATTTTACTTATGGAATTCAGAATACTTGCACCACTAACTATTAACTGCTATATTGAGTTAGGAACAAAGTAAAAATCACATATGTTGCTGAACTCTTTCTATATCAGATTCCACTGTGAGAGTCTAAATTGCACTTCATGCACAATTTCAGGAAAATTCACAGCCAAATAAATAGAATGCCAGAAGTAAAATAAACAAAGTAACAGTGAAATGAAAATATCACCTGCAGTAAAAATGACACCAGTTATTTTGTAAAGGCAATTATTTGAGTATCTTTATGTCATGTATCATATGAATGAGAATGGTCTTCCAGTGTTCCAGCATGGTATAGAAACACATCCACTGCAGACATTTGCTCATTTCCGTTGCAAGCATCATTAAAATAGAAACACAAAACCGAACAAAGAATTTTCTCTTGAACTACCCATAAGCTGGCTTTGCCTCTTCATGCCCTTACCCGAAGACATACATTTGAGAGCTTATATGCATTGTACCTGTTCAGCTGTACTTCACAGAATCACAGAATCACCAGGTTGGAAGAGACCTTCAAGATCACCAAGTCCAACCCATGCCCTAACACCACCTCAACTAAACCATGGCACTGAGTGCCACATCCAGTCTTTTTTTAAACACATCCAGGGGTGGTGACTCCAGCACCTCCCCGGGCACACGATTCCATTACTTTATCACTCTTTCAGTAAAATGCCTTTTCTTAACATCCAACCTAAATTTCCCTTAGCAGCTGAAGAGTGTGTCCTCTTGATATGTCACTTGTTGCCTGGATAAAGAGACCAACCCCCACCTGACTAGAACCTCCTTTCAGCAACAACAGGATCATATTACAATACAATAACTACAATAAAAGAAGATTAAAGCCTGCTGAACTGTTTATGCTAATGATGTTTTTATTATGAGTAATGAACTGTTTCCTTTTCCTGTTCCATGTTATTTCTTGTAAAATGTATTGTACTATTGATAGGATTGCTTCTACAAGAAAATAAATTCCATTTAGTAGGAGGGGTTGTTTATTTAGTCCATTTTTAAACATTCTCTAAAGTCTGAGTTTAAAACACTGGTTCAGATTCTTATGTATTGTACTTGAACAGATCAAAGAGAACTCATCCAAGATCCATGAAGAATCTTGGGATTTATCATAGTAAAAATATCTGACTCGGGTTTTCCTAGATTATTTACCACAGCTGATAAATTTGCTAATCTCTTCCTTTCCTAAGTGTTACTTGTCTAGTGGCGACACCATTTGGATCTTTTCACTCAGTTCTGAAAAGTGTATATTCAAAAATCCGTTCTGAATCCCTTCTAAATAGGCAACAATTCATATGTACAATTCAACTGTCACGCATTTGATTAACACTGAATTGTTTATTTCAATCATCTCCATTTGTGGTACATGACTGGTACTTATCGGTTCATAGTCTTCAAATATTTACAGGTCGTGAGCTTCTTGGGGAAAAAAAGGCAAATATTCTAGATATGTGTTCTTGCATTTGTGTTAAAATTCATTTTAATTTCTGGATGCCTGAGCACAAATCTGAAAAATCTGTTAGTTCTCCTACTATTTTAACACTTGCTGCTAAACAAAACTATTTATATCAGAGATTTTATTTGTAAATTACTATATTTCTCAAACAGTTCTGCTCAGTATGTGCTGATTTGTATGACAAAAAGTTGTATATGAAAAAAATACAAATTGTATATGAAAAAAGAATTTACACTGCAGTGTTCTAAGAAGAGCTACAGAGCTGGGGAAGGGTCTGGAGCACAAGTCCTATGAGGAGCAGCTGAGGGAGCTGGGGGTGTTGAGTCTGGAGAAAAGGAGTCTCAGGGGACTCCTTATCACTTTCTTCAACTACCTGAAAGGAGGTTGTGGTGAAATGGGAGTTGGTCTCTCCTCCAAAGTAACAAGTGATAGGATGATGGCAAATGTCTCAAGTTACACCAGGAAAGCTTTTGATTAGATATTAGAAAAAGTTTCTTCAAGCATTGGAACAGGCATCCCAGGGAAGTGGTGGAATCATCATTCCTGAAGGTATTTAAAAACATGCAGATGTGGTGCTTAGGTATGTAGTTCAGTGATGGACTTGACCGTGTTAGGTAATGGCTGGACTTGATTGTAAAGATACTTTCCATCCTAAATGACTCAAAGATTCCATAATAATCTGATCAGAGGATACAGAGAAGACAGAGCCAGACTCTTCTTGGAGGTGCAGCAATGGGACAAGAGGTGAAGGACATCAGTTAGAGCACTGGAATTCTCAGTTGTATATTAAGATTAATTTTTTTAATCATTGGGATAGCCAAATACAGGGACAGACCATGCAGAGACATTATGGCATCTCCACCTTTGGAATTGTTCAAGGCTCAACTAGACAAGTTGACTTGCTTGGGTCTGCTCTGAGCAGGGAATTAGACCAGTTAATTTCATGAGCTCTGGTCCAGTCTGAACTGTTCTGTGATCTTATGTTCACTTCAAAGGCTTTCAGGACCCATTTCCTTTACGCAAGTGCCTATTTGAACAAACGTATAAAAAGGTAGTTATCTCTAAATGTTTTTCCCCTATCAAACTGTGTTGAAATTAGCTGAGAGGCTGAGCGCAGACTTTCAGAGAGTGATTGCGTAAATCATGTTCCACAAAAAACCAAGCAAAAATGTAGTTAATCAAATGCTGGCATGTAGTTCTTCAGAATAGCCCTATCCAGGTTATATTTAACTTTCTTCCATCTGAAAAAGTAAAAGATTCAGAGAACAAAGCATCATTGTTGAGAACATTAATTTTGGACTCTCCTAGCTGGGCCCCAATCAAAGCTTTCTTTGTTAGGTAGTAAAACTTTCTCATTCTCTTACAAAGCCAAAGCACCGTAGAAACAAAGGCTGCACATAAGGGGATAAAGAGACCAAAACCCAGCTGACTTCCTTAGTGCAGCTTCAGAACAAACTACAGATTAGACTCACAGGTGGTGTCAACCATCCCAAATCACCTAACCATCAGGTGAGCATCTCGTCCCATACACAAAGTTAAACAATAAAACCTGTTTGTAGAAGAAAATAATTAATATGATAGGCTGGAAACACATTTTGGCAAAACTTCTGTGTTGTATATATATATTATCGTAGCCTTAACCCTGGAAGTCGTTGTACATTTGAGCCTAGTCTTTTGTCTGTGGTAGGTCACATAATCCTTTCATATAGGTATTCAAGGGCTTGATGCTTCAGCCTCTGCCTCACCATGCTTCAAAGTCGTAACACATCATCAACATGGGTGACAGCATAAATCTGTTTCCGTCTGACTCCTGCTGCAGAGAGCACTCGAGGGATTCAGGCTGTGCAGCAAAGGGTCTGTAATCAGAGCAGTGAGACACGCTCCATCACTGGGACAGAGCAGCTCCAGGCCACACAGCAACATACCCTCCAGTGGTTTGGTGGTGTTTTGTAGATGCATTTTGTCACTGCTACGTCTGAGGCGCATAAAGAAAACGACACAGAGTCCAGGCCCATGAACAAGTGGAAGCCGAAGCGTCTTCTTTAATAATTTTCTGACTACTATATAGGCTAGATTGCAAAAAGTGTGTTGAGTGGCAATAGGTAATTGGTTCCTCAGCCATCCACCCCTTGAGAGGATTGGCCAAGTTTTAAGATACCTATTCCAAAATATTTTCAAAGTCAAAGCCATAACAATCTTGCAAAACAACTTGCGAGTGCAAGATGTTTATGAAACTGTGACCTTGTTTAAAATAGTTTACATGGGAAAGAGAGTCTTCTCACAGAATATTGAGAAAAGGCTGAAGAATCTCTCTGCTTCTAGCTTTTTAGCATCTACAGCATTTCATTACTCTGGCAGCCCAGATCTGCTGAATGGCTGAGTATTGGCCACCTTAGCTTCATACACAGAAGAGTGTTACTATCAGTGTCAGGCTTCTGGTAAGACAACAAGTATTCAAGAGGAGGCAAAGGCCAAATTTGTCCTTCCCCACC